>CM068826.1:36125083-36305083 GCA_028554795.2 Sinohyriopsis cumingii
CTTTCTCAATAACGGAATAGTTTTTCTCCCTGGGTAGCAATTTCCTACTCGAGTAAGCTACGGGTAACTTACTGTTATCCTGCTCTTGCAGTAAAACTGCTCCCAACCCAGGTTCAGAGGCATCTGTTCTTAAAATAATGGGTTTGCTAACATCTGGCAATTTTAATATAGGTGCACTGACTAGTTTCTCTTTCAGCGCGCAAAAAACTCTATCTTGTGGTGGTCCCCACTCTACTTTGTTGGGTTGCCCCTTCTTTGTCAGATCAGACAGTGGGCTAGCAATGGCTGCAAAGTTTGGTATAAACGTTCTATAAAACCCTACTAGACCTAGAAATGAACGAACTTACGTTTTGTTACCCGGCTTAGGTGCGTTCCTAATCGCTTCCACTTGTTTGGGATGAGGTTTCAACTGACCCGAACCACTGACCCTATGACCCAAACAATCTAAATCTGTCTAGCAAATACTGCATTTAGTGGGTCTCACTGTGAGGGTCACTCTGCGGAGTCTATCGAAGAGTTCCCCCAAGACGGACACGCGCTCACTCCAAGTATTCGTGTACGCAAATGTCATCTACAAAGCTATCAACGCTTGCTAAACCTCTTAGCAACTTGCGCATCAAACGACAACAGGTGGCACTGGCACCTACTAACCCGAATGGCATTACCTTGAATTGATATAATCCTTTCTGGGTCGCAAATGCTGTCAATGCAAAGTACTCTTGAACAATGGAAACCTGCCAATATCCCTTGGGCAGATCCAGTTTGGAAATCCATCAGTTGCCCGACAACTTCGCAAGTAGACCCTCCGTATCAGGCATTGGTTCTGCATCGAACACCGTGATTTTATTTAACTGTGGAAAGTCGATACAGAATCGGTTCGTCCCATCTTTTTTCTGACTAGCACTACGGGAGAAGAATATGGCGAGTTGGAGGGTTCAATCACCCCCAGATGTAACATTTTACTCACCTCTTCGTCTACAGCTTCTCGTGAGTTGCATGATACCGGATAACCTTTGATTCTAATGGGGTCAGATGTATTCAGTTTAATGTTGAGGTCTACCAAGGTTGTACAACCTGGTCTGTCGGTGAATACAACCGAGTATTTAAACAAAAGCGCATTAATTTGTTGACGCTGGTCTTTGGTCAACTCTGCACTGACATCGACTTGATCTAGCCCTTCCCTTGCAACACCCAAGGGACACTCAAGGGAAACCTCGTGTTCTCATTCTCCCACGTCGTCGTCGATGACTGCCGTACAAACGACATTCAAGACCCCTTTTTCTACATTGTCGCTCTGTCTCTTGATGTACAACTTAAGCATGTTAGCATGGAATGTCTTTAAATTACCGTCTATGTCAATTTTAGGAGTCCATGTCATTCTTGACCTCTTTAACTTCGTATGGACCTTTCCACTGGATTAGTAACTTAATTGTGCTAGTAAGAAGAAGCAATATAACCTGATCTCCTACAAGAAATTTCCTATTGCGCGCTCTGCGGTTATAACACTTGGCATATCTGCGTCCCGATTTCATTAATTCGTCACGTGCCATATGGCATGTACTTTCCAGTTTCTCTCGCAGATCTAACACGTACTGGTAGGTAGTTTTTTTTCCTCGCTCGCGACGTCACCTGTCCATAGTTCGCGTAGTATCCGCATCGGGCCTCGAACTGTTCTTCCGTACAGCAATTTGAAGGGTGAAAACCCTAAATTATCTTGCGGTACTTCACGGTACGCGAACAGAACCGCGTTCAAATAGCGGTCCCAGTCTTGCGGACGTTCCGCGCACATCTTTCGTAGCATATGTTTTATGGAACCATTAAATTTCTCTACCAGTCCATTGCACATCGGATGGTATGGGGTAGTGTTTAGCTGTTTGATTCATAACAGCCTACTTATTTCACCCATGAGGTCGGAGGTGAATTGGGCACCACAATCCGTAAGGATTTCTTCCGGCACCCCTACCCTACTGAAGACGTCAACCAATGCTTCAGCCACCCGTTCCGTTTCAATAGTCGGTAACGCTACGGCTTCGGGATATCTGGTTGCGTAATCCACAAGAGTAAGAATATACCGGTTCTTCCTTTCGGTAACTGGTTGTATTGGACCTACAATATCCACCGCCACTCTTTTAAACCGTGTATCTATTAATGGCATCTGTCCTAAGGGCACCCTTGTGACCCTTCCCTTACATACGGTTTTCTGGCAAACGTCACAAGACCTACAAAACCGTGTGACATCGGCATTAACACCAGGCCAGTAGAATTCAGCGACTACTCTGCTGGTGGTCTTCGCCTTATCTAGGTGTCCTGCCATGCTAGACTCATGGGCCACCCTAAGTACTTGAGATCTGTATCTCTGGGGTACGACCACTTGCCAATACCTCTTACCCTCCGGAGTGATAAACTCCCTATGAACTAGCTCGTTCCTACGAACGAATCTCGAGCTGCCCCCACCCTTGCAGTGTCTAATTGCGCCGGACGCGATTTTCTCAATAACAGTTTTGATGGATTCGTCACGTTCTTGTTCTCGTTTGAATTCATCAAGCGAAATTCCGGAGATCGATTCAGGGACTATTAATTTCTGAAACGCGTTTTTCTCTCGTCTGGTTTGCGCTCGCGTTTCGACTGCCTGTGCCAAAGGTATCCTGAAATCTGCCATGATTGGAAGACGGGAACCTTCAACATTACCGATCGTCAGATCGTAAATAGGGTTTTCCATACAAAGGGCATTTACAGTTCCGGTTAGGAAAGGCGTTTCTACCGTAATCCTTGCTACGGGAATGGGACCGATCGTCTGATCGAGTAGCATACATGGGGACTCCCACCCGAGCATTTGGTTATCCTGTACGAGACTACGTTTGATCACTACACCCGTGCAACCAGTGTCACGTAATGCTACGACTTCTCGACCGTTCATGAAACCTCTCGCGGTTGGTACTCGCGCTTCGGGGAAAATACACGTGCCAAGTGTATGAATACCTGGTTCCACCTGCACAAGATTATCAGATACACCTTTATTCTGTATAGCCACGGCTACCTTATGCATAAGTCCCTTTGTTTTAGGACATTTAGCTTGAACATGACCCCATTCCTTACACAAGTAACATTGTATACCCTGACGACCTGTATCCCTAACTGACCTACTTACCTCAGCTGATTTCACAAGCTCCCTAGGCATCGGTCTCGTAGACTGGTTTCCAGACTTAAAATCTTTTGAAACCACGTTTTGGGTTCCCTCATGAGCCTCGGCATAGAAATCGGCTTGTTTAGCCATATCCTGTACGTTTGAATAGACTTTGGTTATTTGATATGTCTTGGTGATTAGATGTCGTGGTGATTAAATACGTCTTGATATTAAATATGTCTTTATGGTTAGATATGTCTTGGTGATTAGATGTCGTGGTGATTAAATACGTCTTGATATTAAATATGTCTTTATGGTTAGATATGTCTTGGTGATTAGATGTCATGGTGATTAGATACGTCTTGATATTAAATATGTCTTTATCGTTAGATATGTCTTCGCGGTTACATATGTGTTGGTGATTATATGTTTTGTGGTTAGATATGTCTTGGTGATTAGACGTGTCTTGGTAGTTAGATATGTCTTGGTGATTAGACGTGTCTTGGTAGTTAGATATGTCTTGGTGAGTGCAAAACACTATTACCAAATATAGCCTTATTTATGAGAGGCTCTAGCAAATGTTTCTGTGGCCAAAAAAAATCAACGCACTTCAATTGTGCACCACGAAAGTGTACAGAGTGTGCCATAAGTGCTGCATTTCTACCTTACTCTAGTAGCATTTGCCAGTCACCTTGACATGCTATTCTTTGCCATCATAGAACCGGTTCTTTTACATTGTGCTGGGCCTGTTTCACAACAGTTGGCCCTATTTTCAGTTGCCAAGCGCCGTTTCATTTCTCATGAAATTAAACATTCTCTTAATTGCTTGGTTCAGCACTTTTAAAGATAGTAAGTAGCAAATGCATATGTGCCATAAGCTTGGATACATGAGCAACAGGGCACTACTGATTAACACCAAGCGGTGATGCGTAAAAGTCTTTAGTGATTAAAATTATTGCTGTTAGTGGTGTGTGCACTCAACGGAGAACATTCTGACATGCAGCTTAGTAGAGATGACCAAACGGAAATTGTCTTTGCAAACATTGAACTTCAGGTTGAACATTGGATTTTTCGACTTCTGCAAATCAATCACTCTCCTTGCAGAGTTCCAATTTTACAACAAAACTACTGCTACTACTACTAATAATAATAACAGTAGTAATAACAATTGAATCAATTTTCTTTGCTTAAACATTTGAGTAATATGGTAATAATCAAGTGCAATTAAATCTGGTAATATTTAATTGGCTTCTGATTTTGACAAACATTCGGAATATCATAATTTCCAGAATACACACAGTACTTTATCTTATCTTTACATTTATGGACAAAAATAATAACATGTCCTTGAGCATGAATGTATGAACGCCAAATAGTAGCAACACAACCAAATAGATTTAACATGTGAAATCGGAATTGTCAACATACAATGTTGAAGTTTCTACCACCTCTGTGTAATTTTAAAGATACATTCTAAAAAAATCTACGCAGCAAATGAAGGTTTCATCCACCGATGTGTAATTCAACATAAAAAATATAACTTTCAGCAACAACTGCTTGATTCAATATTTGAAATATGAATTCTCGACACAGAAATTGCAACTACTTCTCTTTCATTATAAAACTTTTGTCCACTGCGGTTCACCATACTATCGTAATGTCATATTACTAAATATACCCGGCTCCACAGGTTTAAAATATGCCATAGTCTTACAGATTGTAAACACGCTTGAGATAAATTACATGCCTTCTAAAACGTGCTACAGTAATTTTCAGAGTAGAATTGTTTATCGGTGATTCACTTTTCTTCCGAGATTGTTTACCCATATTTCATGTCACCTAGACTCGATGTTCTGCATTGATTACAAGTCTCAAAGCCATTTACAATTGTGAAAATTTTTCAAGAATAACATGCAGACAGACACAATGATTTTGGTGAAATGACAAATAAATAATGTACAAGGCTTTATTCGAATTTGATAAAGCTCCTATACTTGGTAGTCTATATACATGCCTTAGGGTACAGTCTCGGTTTCACAATATTTTCTCAAACTGAGATATTTATTATCTAGCTTATGATATTTCTGACAATACTGGATATTTCTTACACCCACACCCACATCCACACCCACACACACACACCAGTTTTTTCTGAAAGATATAAATAAGACTCATTTTCGGAAAGTGCAGGATATTATAACTGTCCTTAAAATCTGCTTAGTTTTCATTGAGAAAAAAATATATTTCAAAATTCAGCAATAGGAAATATGTTTTTTTAAAAATTTAAAATACTGAATTTAATTTCAGGAAAAAAATGATTAAGTTGTTAACTCAATGAATCTTAACAATCCATCATAAAACTTTGCTCCTCATTTAGAGTAACCAATATCACTCTTGGAAATCTGACTCGAAATCGACAAATGGTTAGTAAGAATATTTTGAAGAATGATTTGGAGTCGAACAAAGTGTAATGACGGAAGGGGCAGAAATCTCCTTGAACAATAAATTCATAAAGATAACCCATTCTTTTATAAATTTAAAAAAAAACTTCTTATTGTTATGGTCTGTCACTTACTGATAACTGCCTTTGTATAACATGCATCTAAGGGTAACCGTGATGATCCGTACAAAGGTCTATTCTGATCTCTGTGCTTATGACTGTAAACGGATGATTAAGATGCTGATCGTGAAGGGATTTAAGCAATGGCAATATCTAGGTATGTTTGGGTTGCTGTCAGATTCGCGTTGTGTTCTAGAAAAAAACAGCAACTGTATTTTATCGATTGTCCTCTTATCACAAAATGTTACAAAGTCCCGAAGGTTGCAGTGTTGCAGCCGCTCGACATTCTCTCCTTGTTCCATCCATCTTTGCTTTGGTTTTGCTCTTCTCGTGGGCTCTGAATGTGGACTGAATTGATGCCTTCATTGGCGAATGCTGCAAAAGTAGAGCGACTAATTATTGAAAATGTTAATTAAACTAGTATCACTTCAGCAGAGCACCTCTAGATAAATGATATTACTTGATAACTGAAAAAATGCAAAATAAAAAGGAGTCCTTAAAGTGC
Source organism: Sinohyriopsis cumingii (assembly GCA_028554795.2). Lineage (NCBI taxonomy): Eukaryota > Metazoa > Mollusca > Bivalvia > Unionida > Unionidae > Sinohyriopsis > Sinohyriopsis cumingii. The sequence goes on from CM068826.1 coordinate 36,131,273, forward strand.
AATAAGTAACTGTTTCCGTATCTAAGACAGTATTCACCACATTTAGTCTGCGTTATGCACATATAATTATGGACAGTAAACTTCAATTTTGAATTATTACATCTTTGTCGGGAGATTAACTGGAGGTATTACTGTATAGTGTGACAAGCCAGTTTTAGCTATTACACAACGCCATTTTTATTTTTTCGATAAAAACGTAAGTTCCTTCTATATCGATCATTGTTAGCTATCATCCGTTTTATTTTCATATATTTGTCATATGTATGTATGTATGTATGTATGTATGTATGTATGTATGTATGTATGTATGTATGTATGTATGCATACATGCATGTATGTATGTTGTTGTTGGGTTTAATGCCATTTTTCAGCACACGATAGGCTATGCATGGCGGAAAGTATTAATGGTGGAGGGAGAAAACCCCGGGAAGAACCACCGACCCACGAGAAGCTACTGGCAGGCTTTCTCACATACCCACATTGGCCGAATCCTAGACTCGAACCCACGCAGACAGAGGTGAGATGGCAGTGATCCGTAACGGAAAGCGCTTTAGACCACTCGGCCACTCAGGGCCCCGATGTGTGTGTGTGTGTGTGTGTGTGTGTGTGTGTATGGTATGGTATGTATGTATGTATGTATGTATGTATGTATGTATGTATGTATGTAATGTAGATTTGTATGTATGTGAAAGTAGTTTGGCAGATAGTCAAGAAAAATAAACAAGCAAGTATATCTACATGTATTGGAAATGTGTGTTACCCACTTGAATAATCTGGGGATCACTCGATTCAGACGAATATCGGCGGCGGCGAGCTGGCAAAGGATAGACTGCAGACACGCGATGTGTCATCGGTGGTTTCGGTTTGATGGGCAATGTTGGTGATTTTTCTATTAAAGATAAGCAATTAAATATTTCATCTTTATAATAATACGCAAGGTGGAAACTTTCGATTATACATTAAGAATGCAAAATGTATAATTTTTCTTATTACAGACGGAAAGCGTGAAACGTTATTCACTTATAACAGAATTGGATTTAAACAGTATTTATTTGCAGAAGTCATCGTAGAAAGTACATAATATGTAACAATTTGAAACTCTCACCTTAACAACAATATTTACTTATATACTGAGGTTCCTTTGAATAATGAAGGCATACTATTGCAAATATTGAAACATGTTAATTAGGTATTTGAAGCAAATTACACATACAACATTGTAATAATGGCATACAGAAACTAAGCGTTTTCAGTAGGAACGTGTTACTGTATACTTGTAAATTACACATACAACGCTGTAATAATGGCATACAAAAACTAAGCGTTTTCAACAGGAACATGTTACTGTATACTTGTAAATCAAGAAAAAGAAAAATAGAAAAATCATGAAGATACCAGCATTGATAGAGAGCGGATAGATAAAAGAGTTAGAACTTCAGCTTGTGTTGTATATATTTATTGGAATAAATCTAAATATACAAAATAAATACCGGATTTAGCCATTTATGTTAGCATTGTCAATGTTATCACGCTTCAGTTTAAACGCTATATAAGATAATAACAATTAAAATCGATCGCAATATTTGAAATTTCTCATCTGATGAAATGTAAATTGATACTTTTGAGAGAAAAAAGCACCATGAACACGTGTCCCATGTTGAGAACTTATGTAATGGTATGGAGATTTTCAAAATATATTCATATTGTTGACCTGTTTTGCATACGGTGAAAATGAAAATCTTCTCAACGATTGGTCAGAAGCAGAACTTATATATCAACACCTAATACTATGCTATACTTGACATTTTTCTATGCTATCCAATGGTGTGCCATGCAATTATATGCTATGTTATACCGTACTTTGTTCTACCGAAATATATTTTGGTGTGTTATGTTATTATTACCTGATGTATTATCATTCATGTCATCACACGTCTTTAGTAATTGGACATTACCGTTGAGTTTATCTTTCTCAGTGGCCGGTGTATTATGTAGACACAGTGTGGCCAACTTGTTAATATTTGCCAGCTGTACAATAATACGGTGTGCTGTGTTGGACATAACAAAATCAAGGATCACGCCATGCATGTTGAACATAGCTATCTGATTGCCTCTGGTGTAATCCCAAGCTCGAATTGTGTTGTCCATCGAGGCTGAAAGAAATGAAAATGTTCAATTTAACAAGTGTAAGAAAATTAAATGCTGAAAGAAAAGAAAATAATGATTCACTGTACAAAATCTAAAATGAATAAATGGTAGAATATCAATTATCCGGACGTCATTTATCCAGATTATTCACTCGCACTGACTACTACCGTATCCCCCCGAATTTGTATTTATTACAATATCCATGTATCTAGAAACGAAGCTAAGTTTGACGATCTAGACACCAAAATAGAACAGATCAACATAAATCAGAAACAAAAGCAATCGTAAAATAATCAATGACAAGTATAAGTTTAATTGCATTTTGCATAACTAATAACATTATAGAGGAGAAGATCGGAGAGAGGGATATACAAAGAAAGAAAGCGTGGCTACGTCCAAATATAATGTGTCATACAGAAATTCCAACTAACCCAGGATGATTAAAGAGTTGGAATGGTCTCATCAAAGGCAATATGAAGTCCAAACCTATGCAATTAAATGTGGACAAATGATCAATGGTGACTTAGCAGGTAATATAAATTCGTCACCTCCGGTACATATGTGAACAGAATCCATGTCAGCCTAGTTTACCTTGATCAAATCCATTTGACATTTGTGTTCACAAGATCATATAAAACGAATACGTTATCATTCCATCATAGATAACCCGACTTAATCTCTAATGGGACGTATTTAATTAAACTAATATTGTACTGTTTCTCCTTTTTCTCTGTTTAAAACTTAAAATGTCTTTGAAACATTAATGTTTACTTAATTACAGGTACATAAAGTCAAATGTACGACTTTTCATCAATTTAATTTAAATACGTTCATTCGCAGTTCAACTTTTACTCCAGAATTCAATTACCTGGACGAATCTACACGGGCGTGGTGGGATAATCGACGTTATACTGTTACACTTCCTAAAGCCATCTTTCGTACCATGTGACACGACTAAGTTACTGGAGAAAAGACAGAAAAAGCATGGCATTCATACAGTCTTACAACATGTTCTGTTGGAATTTCTTCGCATATGTTTGGGCTTTTTTATATCCAAAGATATATATTTTTCATTGTCCATTGTTTTTGTAATTTAATTTACCCGCGTTTGCAGATGAACTTATATCTACGTTGGCAAACGTTTGCTACCGATACCAAATAGAAAGAGCCTATTTTTCTGATAGAGCTTGATTTAAAATTTCGAGTTACCATACAGTCGCGTAATGAACTCAGTAAAGTTCTCTATCCACATAGCCTTGAAATCAGTGTACCATTTGATGCGGAAGAGGAGGGAAAATAGCGGTAAATATCCATACTAATTCTGGTTGAATAAATGGGAGAAGGTTGTTAACATAGCGATGTGGATTTGCCAAATATATAAAAACTATATATATATATATATATATATATATATATATATATATATATATATATATATATATATATATATATATGCAATAAACTGCAAATGAACAGTGCACATATACTTGTGTTTATCAGTTGGTTTTGAGTAGATGTTTATATGGAGTTTGTTTTCCACTAGACTGGTTGTTGTGTCAAAGAAAAGCAAATCACACACCAGCATGGAATTCGAATACCACGTTGCATGCAAAAGTTGACATAATTGATCTACTGAGATCTATACCTGTATTGAATCAGCCTGCTCCAACACCAGTTGTTGCAACAGCAGCAGCGGAATAGAAACTTAAACAATATTCATGCATGCTTAAAAAACCAGTACCAAGAGATGCAAGAAAAACTGAAATACAAAACCATCATTGGATGAACAAAAACGTATTGCATCTGCTATTGTGACTGAAGCTGCTAAGTATGTACGTGCAAAAGTCAGCAATCACAAGCATATGAATTCGAATATCATACGGGTAGTGGTGAATTAGGAAATCACGTGGCAATTATCCCACCCACATACAAACCATGTCAAGATGCTGGACAACTGCTAAAATGATCCATGGAATCATATCGATGTTACAAAACTTCGGCCGCTCTGGAGATAAAGCAGATATTGTCCTTAATGCGCATCTGGCTATACCGCTCAATCACTACAACGATGGACTTAAAACTACTACACTGTGGATTTACAGGTGTGCACGTACAATCCTGAGCCATAGCATCACCAGCGCCATCAATGAAGAAATTGATAAATGTATTGACAAGATTATTGAGACGTTGGATAAAAACACCATTGTAGGATTGGGGTGGACTCATAAAAGATGTGATAAAGTCGAGGACCTTATTTCACTATATCATCCAGTTACATAACAGCTCCATTGTGGGCTACACCAAGGTCAGATATAAACGTAAAGACAGCTTATATATGTTTTGAATGGCTAATTTTGTCGGCGCCATAACCAGTTAGTGATAAATAAGACCTGTTTCGAACATACTGTCAATGGCTGGGTGAACTCAACTTTGTTGCTATTGAATATCCCGTGCAGGTTACCAAATGCACACTAAAAAAATTTGAAACATTTAACACAGGTATTGCTGTTAATGTGTTAACTTGGGAGAAAGGCCTAACCCGTTTGCACTATCCCAACATCGACAACATGGACGATCCCAGTTTGATTTCTTGCCTCTGAATGACATAAAAAAAATCAGAGTCGGTATCGCACAACGTTGATCGCTTGCTTAACTGGCAAAGCAAGCATCACGGTAAGAAATATGCAGACGTTACATGCATGTATTGAACACCCAACAGCTGCATACCAACCATGACTTTTACTGTGTTGGGATTTGTGAAAAACTTTAGCGGACAATAAGCAATGCAAAAACAATCTCAAATTCACTATGATGCAATGAAAGACGAATGTTCCTTATATTGTTTACGCGAATTTGGAATGTTTCAACGTTGAAGTGAAAGAACGCGTCCAATAAGAACCAAATAATACAAATCGCTGACCAACCACCATTTTGATTTTGTTATGTAGTAATTAGGCGTGACGGGCAAACTGAACCACTAATGCGGTATCTTGGTAAGGACTCAGTTGAGGTGTTCCTAAATCGCTTGAGATTACAGCAAAATGGATTCGACAACAGCTCTATTCACCAGCAGTCATGATTATTACCTGCAAGATAACATTTGTGACTTTTTTTCAGCCACTCATTGCTGGATCTGTGATGGCCTCTTTGGGATTAAGGCCAAAGATCGCGACCATTGCCACATAACTGGCGCGTACAGAGGAGCCGCACACAACTTTGTAATCTGCAGTTGAAAATTTACCTACGCAAACAATAACCTCTGTAGTGTTTCGTAACTTGCTTAGGTATGTTGGACACTTAATGATGCAAAAAGTAGCACTGCGTCAAAATCAACAAATAAGTGTATTCCAGAACAACATGGAAAAAATATATAACGTTTAGGCTCGGACAATTACAGTTAATTGTTTCTTTACAGTTTCTGCTTTCTTCCTGGGACACGTTAAGGAGAAATATAGCGACAGAAAACTTCGCAATTAGTCGCAGGCATTGTACAACCAATACAGCTTTGTTAACGAAAAAAGTGTGTATCCATACTTCGATGGCACCGAATATACAAATGAATACGGATCTGAGAACAAAGGCCACACATGAGTTTGAAGAGGACTTTTTCAAACTTGTGAACAATGCTCATTTTCATCAAAACCATGGAGAATCTGCGAAAATGAATCCGCATTGATTCACTGGTAAGTGAATTCGCCACAACACTTGTGTGGCCAACCATGTTCGAGCAGCACCATGAGTGACCTTTGTCGCACTTGCTTTCGTTTTCAAAGCGGCGTCACATCTCCAATACCCAGTGATTGTTTGTATCAATATAATAATAACTTTTAATAAGTGGACGTTTGCTCACGAGAGGCAGAACCTCTCTGAGCAATCTATTCCTTCATACATTCTTTTATGATCTATCAGCACGTGGTCCTGCAATTGCATTCAAGGTATGAATGAGCTCGACATCGGCATGTTGACAAGCATGAATATCGTTTGATACTTTATAAGCAAGGTATTGCAGGAAACACTTATCGTTACTATTCACAGGTGCTTCATCATGTTTTGGTTAGTTGCTAGAATCAAGTCGTATATATAGCCGTGTTCCAGACCCACAATAATTGTATCCAGAGATTGTTTTACCGGGATATTTGCTCCATGGTGTTCAGGTAGCGTTTTTAATGTAGGAGCGATATCACCCCAACTTTGTTTTTAAAACCCGGAACTTTTAGTTCCAACGATAGACCTTGAAGATCTAATAAACGCGAACATCTTTTCTCCACATCGAACACAAATTACAGTAATCTCAGCTCGTCTATTACGTGTGTGAACTCGAGTTGGATTTGCGGTACGTGTTTTTCGCGACATCATACACAATATGAATACATAATTGTATTATACAACATACAATTATATAATGGCATGACAAAAAGGAAATTCACAGAGACTTTTAACAAAAACAAAGAGTAAAATAAAATCAAAGATTTCACCGTCATCGACTTTTCTGCGCAGGTAACACACAAACCATCCAAGCATGATGATATATTTCCAAACTCAGTCCGTGAATTGATCATTGGCCCTGTTGGATCAGAAAAAAAAACTCAACTGTTGTTGAATATGATTTTACGATGGCTAAAGTTGTACGTGATTGTGCCATCGGCTGATCATCCACCGTGTTATTATGTTTTAAAAGATTTTCAAAAAACGTTTAGTGACAAGAGTGGCAACGCCACCATTCGATTTCTTTTCCACCATCGGTGAAGCACCTATCATTGTAGTGTATGACGAGGACCAACTAAATCCCGCGCAAATATTTTCGCGAGGTCGGCACAAAAACACCTATGTAATCTATTTGACTCAACGGTACTTACATGGGACTAAAATGTTCCGTGACAAGTGTAACATGCTGATGATTCATGGCATTGATGCATAAGGCTTTGGAAATATTAATTGGACTTGGCGTGTGTCCGACCACACTTGGGATGACAAAGACTATTGGATATCTATCACAGGCGATTTGGTAAGTCAAAGAAGACATTGGTGAAATTGAAAAAAACCTTCAGTGTACTTGCAAAAGACACCGTTTACTTGATGAAGACGTTAAAAAGACAGTTGAAAAATACGCACGTGCCACCAAATTATTAGTCAGAGATGCAAACACCAGTTCAATACTTTAAAAAAGATATTCACCAGATTATCTTCAAGCATCATGTATATATTGCTCTTACGAGAAACTGGAAAGAGTACTTGGTACAAATGCCATCAAAAACACATGATAAGTATATGAACATTGACTGGCCTAAAATGGTATTCTGAGCGTTTACTGGCATGAGGCGGAGGGAGGTCATCTTTTTTATACAAACGTTTAATTCATTTATGGGTGGAAGAACTGAAGAAGGTGAACATTTATGGAGAGAATATAGGACATGGTTCGTACCTCAGATATAGATACAATTGGAACCACAACAACTTCCTAGAGACCCCGACCCCGACATTGAATGATTTGTTTTTTTTACAGAGGATGATCTGCAAGGTATGTAGAAGGAACAACGTAGATATCAGAACAACTAAAACATGTAGCACGTGCACCTCAAAGCGAAGAGTTTACTCTGCCTCCATCAGCAACAATTGTACTAGAGCACCAATCGGAATTATTGTAGGGGCTATATTGATAGTGTCTCTGATGGTCCTAGCAACTTAAATTTGATACGGTTACATTCACGAGTACGTTCCTATTCACAGCAGCAACTTGCAGCTACACAAAACAGTTTCAACACGATTTGTAAACTGTATTCAGTGGCTATCGAGGATAAAATAATTAGCGCGGTCGAATTCGAGACAGTGATGGCGGAAATGGAAAATCACCGGCAACTCCGTGCACAAGTAAGGAACCATGCGGTTGCGGATTTACACACAATAAAAGTCGAGTTAAAAAAATCTTCACTTTCGTGGACTATTAATGCTAATCATCCACTGGTTGCCCATTGTATGTAGCTTGCTTGCCAGTTCATCGGGGATAGAGTCTGTGGTGACTAATTAGGACCCAAAGGGACACCATCCCCAATCTAGTTTTATGAGCATCACGCTCTATCTTGGAAATGGACAGCAATAGCTGAATACTAAAAGACTTCGAAGTCAGGAAACTCACCTTAGTCTGTAATTGTGTCGTGTCCCACAAATATTTTTACAATGTTTTTAGTGACGAATAGGATAACGGGAAGATATTCAAAAAGAGAGCATGTATCACAGTCTCAATCAACTTACCTGAAACGAGGATACTTTCATCTGACGTCAATCTGAGATTTGAGATAGACTGGTTGTGTCCGACTAGTTTTCTGTCGAGTGAGCCCAGATAGAAGTTCCATACCATGATCATGCTATCGTCTCCACCGGAAATGACGTTGACGTTGTCACTTGTTACAGTTATACACCTAACAGCCGAACCATGTTCTACCAAAACCTAATAATTAAAATAAATTAAAACATTAATTTCGATCTTAACGTTGCTTTGCTGAGTTTCTTTGATCAACTCAGTTACCTAGTAATTTATAGCTCTTGTGGCGTAACAGTAAAGAAGATTATTGTGCCAAACTGGTTATTATTTATCTACGTTTGAATATTGTTATATTGATAGCAAGTCTTTTTATGATTTTGGGGAAAAAAACTTGGCTGTACTTTTTGTTTTCAGTGACATTACAATATAACTTTGTAATATTTACTACGAGTAAAAAGGAAACCAATCAAAAGTTGTAACAATCCTGCGTTTTTCTAAGAAAAGGAGGGGATTAATGCAACAATGTTCTTCTTTGCACGCGTGCGGAATGTCAATCAACTATTTTTATATCTTTTGAAATAAGGACTTCAAACAAACGAATGTGACTAAGACGTATTTGTCTGCACATGTGCATAATAGTTAATTGAAGTTTTATATATCCCCAGGTGGCGTTGCTGTGGAGTAGGGTAAACTTTTGCATATATACAAGTAAATGTAAATGTGCAGTAATTTCGTGAATTTTTTGGGCCTTAAATATTCAGTTGTGTAATGTCCTTTTACTCAACACGAAAAATTTTTTATATGCCTTCAAGATTTGACCCATAGACATGACCTTACATGTCCCTTTATTGATGATTACAATACCTAATACTTAGAAAAACGCAGGGGTTTCCAACAATGCCACATAATCACAATTATTTCAATATTTCAGTGATATTTACATCAACGGTGTGACTAATCCGATAAATCAACACCCACCCCCAAATATGTGCCGATACTGATGGACGATATCTGTGTCTAATGGCACCTGTTCATTAAAATGTGAAATTTTGCTGCATGCAAATCTTTCCGTAACAAACTTACGTAAACGTTAGACACATACCGGTAATTGGCATATGTGGCGCGAAATTCAAAATGGACACAGAATGGAGGGTTGTGCTATTCCACGTCGATTTACAAGTCATCAAACATAGGATTTGCTCCAGAAATATAATATACATGCAACCAAAAGAACCCTTTAGCCGAAGGTAGCTCCATAGTCGCGAGAAATACCAGTAAATGTTTAAAATGTACACTGATGTGTACAGCCAAAATTATCTGCCGATTTTTGAATGTTTTAATGAACAGGTGATATCAACCCTTAAACCACCAGACAATATCATCACGGGTGAGGGGCATATTTATCGGCCTACGGTGAGACCACTCCGCTGGCCTAAGTGGTTAGAGCGTCCGGCTCGGGAGGTTGCGGGTTCGCACCCGGCCGAGTCATAACAAAGACTTATAAAAATGGTATTAGCAGCTGCCTCGCTTGGAGCTCAGCATTAAGAGGTTAGTGTTAGGACTAGTCAGCCCGGTGTCAGGATAATGTCACTGGGTGGGACATGATGACTGCGGCAGGATGTCCCAGTGCTAGACATCACTGTAAACTGACACACTGCAGACATCGTAACGATATGACTGATTTTTTATTAAAGAAAAGCTACGTTAAAATCACACACACACACACACACATATCCACACACACCCCAGCTGTATAGTTTGACACTAACCTGAGTCAGCTTTCCAGTTTCAAGCTCCCAGATTTTGAGTGACTTATCCTCTGACCCTGTCACCAGATATTTGCTATCCTGTGTGCAAGTAATAAACGTGATATTCTCCGAATGACTTGCCACCTTAACGTCAAGCCCGTGCAATAGTTTCCAGATTCGAACACTAGAATATACATGATGCTTGTATAATAATATGGATAAATCATTCTGAGACGTTTTATAATCATGCGCGAAGGAACAGCGAATATAATTATTTGTTTCATCATATTTCCAAAGTATTATAAACAACTGACAGCATTGAATGAAGCCAGAATGATTAATAACTATTTTAACAAATAAATGTTGTATCATGATAAAGTACAGATCATAATGTTTATATTAACTGATGTGTGCTCATTGAAAAGGATTATTTATTATCAACTCCAAGGCTGGATGGGTTTTACATTATTAAAAATCACATTGCCTCTATTTTACTCGCTCATCAAAGAATTACATATTTTATTAAATTAACCCCCAGTCAAGATGCCAGTATATCTATTCTGTTTTGACACCTTTTCTGAAAATACATTGCTCAATTCAAAATCGTTATTTTACGAAAAAATCTACTTGTTCGTCTAAATCTATGTGGGATTTGGTTATATTAATTTTTTTTAAATTTTATTTTTATGGTTTCCTTGAGTTTCTTTCCTTATTTACCAAAATTATATTTTATAAGTATCTCAACATTACATACGTCTGTAAACCAAAGACGCAAATTCTAATAATTTGCATTATTTAAAAAAAAAATAATTACCTACCTTTTATCCCCGACTCCTGAAATGATGTATCGATTGTCTGGAGAAACTGTGTGGATGTGGAAGGCAGTGGAATAAACGTGTATACTTTGTGCGTCATCCGCACGCCACACGTGTAGCGTCTGATTCACGTCAATGGAGAGCACCAGCTTGCTTTCTGACAGTACGTACACATTACTTAATTCGTACTCGTGATTCTGAAATCGTATAATGGGGAAATTAAAGCTAAATGAAATAATCCTATTTAAATCCTTGCTGGTAAGTGAGAATTTAAACAATTTAATATATATACTCACATTGGCTGTGCCCCATGCTCGAATCCACGCAGACGGTTATATATTGGAAAACAATAAACAAAACAAAAAGAACAAACAAAACAACTGAAAAATCCCTAACTTTTCATCATGGCACAAATATGAGTGATTTATTGTACACTTCTAACCTACTAGTATTTTAAATATGGAAATTAATTGCCTTTACAGGAAATGAATACCAATGCTGACGGTGAAATATTACATTATAATTACTTGTTCTATAGGAATACAATCAGAAACATACTTGAAAGTTTTCTTTTCTCACTTTATCATGCATTGTCCCACAAATGTCACATCCTCCAATGCACACAGCCAAGATTTTGATTCACTAATTTAAAGCGCATTAGAAATTAAATTTAAAATTTAAAATTTATTCCCATTCCAAGAATTATTTCTGTGTTTTACTCTTCCGCTGAAACACAAACGATCCTGGCAGTTACATTACTTACCCTGTATATATTGATGGCTTTGGCTAAAATAAGATTCCAGACTCTCAGGGTTTTATCACGTGATCCTGATACCACAAAAGTGTTGTCAGGAGCAACAGCAACACAAGTAATTGGTCCACTGTGGCCAATTAAATTATCGGCAAAATCACCGACGTCAAGATTCCACGTTTTCAGCAAACCATCCACACTTCCTGGAGTAAATTGCGCACGCAGAGTTTATACAAACTTAGAAAAATCACGAGGTAAGAAGGTACATATTTTCTTAAATATTTCTCTCCTAAAATGGACAAATTTTAACTGAAAATTTAAAAATATAATAAATATTACGTAACTTAGAATATATTATTTTTACAAGAGCTGGAGAAGAGTGCACTATTTTGAGTTGGAAAATTTGATAAATGTTTTTAAAGAACTGTTGAGACTGTAGTATATTTTGTGCGTGTATGTATATGGGATGATGTATTATCAATGCATGTTGTGTGTGTTTTATCATATATGCATATTTATACAAGAATGTGCTTTTTTCCATTTGTTATATTTGATTGTATGATATAAACGGCAAATATAAAATAAACATAAAAGTTAAAAATGATTTTGATTGATAAAACTTATGAATGAAATCCAGAATGTTTTATTTTAAAAAAGGCTGAATGCATATGGTAACTTAACAAATTCGAATCCAATCTGAAATATGAAATATAGGGTTTCGTGTCCAGCTTGATAATATTATTGTACCTAAAGTCTAGAATAGGATGCCTATTGTACCTAATGTCTGGAATTGGATGCCTATTGTACCTAATGTCTGAAATAGAATGCATATTGTACCTAATGTCTGGATTAGGATGCCTATTGTACATAATTTCTGGAATTGGATGCCTATTTTACCTAATGTCTGAAATAGAATGCTTATTGTATCTAATGTCTGGAGTGAGATTCCTATGGTCCCTAATGTCTGGAATGGCATGCCTATTGTACCTAATGCCCGAAATATAATGCTTATTGTATCTAATTTCTGAAATAAGATGCCTATTGTACCTAATGTCTGGATTAGGATGCCTATCTGAATCATGGTTTACATGATGGTTGCGAAGACAATGAAAACGGTAAAAGTTTAGGTTAAACATATGGTAATATTTAAAATCAAATATTCACAAGCGTGTTCAAAATACTGCCATTTGGGTTGACCAGTATTTCAAAAAGACTTCATCAACTAATATTTACAACCAAATTCAAGATAGTGATACGTGTATTGACAATTAGTCTAAACGGACAACACCTATTAATATTCAAAAGCAAGTTCAAGATACTGCCTTTTGCGCTGAGGATTAGTCCAAAAGGACTACACTAATTAATATTCACAATCAAGTTCAGGATACTGCCATTTGTATTAATGATTAGTCCAAAAGGACTACACCAATTGATATTCACAAGCAAGTTCAAAATAATGCCACTTTGGGTTGACAAGCAGTTAAAAAACTAATGCTTTTATTTCTCTTTAGCTTGAACTGGTTCATAGGTTACGTAGCTGGAAGATGGCATATATTTTAACGGTGTCATTACATATAAAAATATCGATGATTTGAAATATTTAAATAGTGCAGACATCCGTATGTGAACTACAGGAAAAGAAAAGTATAAAGTATAATTTATCTTGCAAAAGAGTGAAAAAAAGGTAAAACAAAGTACGTTGAGGTTCAAGGAGAAATCGTACCTAGAGTTAAGGCTCTGTGCGCATGTATATTAATGCCAAATAATTGCAATTTAGATAAGCTGATATTTCTTGTTTCTATTTATTGCTAATTTTAACACTTCTTTAAAAGTTCTTGCATTTACAGTTTCACTTGTACTACCCTATTTTCCTTTAAAATTTGAATTTGATATCTTTTGGGTTCATTCGCACTGATATTACACCAAATGCAAAAATACAAAGAAGATAAGTGGACACTTTCAGAAAATTTAGTTTGCCATTGATTTATCTACCATGCACTTGCACCTCATATTCTTTATTTGTCTTGATCTTAGTCTCTATTATGGTAAACAAAAATTGGCATATGAAAATAAGAAACTGCAAACAGTTTAATTATATTAATATCATACTGACCACTATTAATATTGCATTTTTTTAAAATAGGTCTGTAATTACCAGATATGACTTGTTTATTGTCCTTAGTTATAGCCAGACAACTTATTGGCCCACTATGGTAATCCATCTGAAGATCTGCCGCACACCGCTTTATCAGGCTCCACACTATTACTTCCTCCTTAAATAGATAAATTTCCTGGACATTAATGAATAATGGACACTTTACCATTAGCTGAATATTACTGGAAATTGGACACTTTACTATTTGCTGAAAAATGGACACTATTATTTGCTGAATATTGGACACTACTATTTCCTGAATATTACTGAATATCAGACACGTTACTATTTCCTGAGTATTGCTGAATATTGGACACTTTACTGTTTGCGGAATATTATTGAATATTGGACACTTTACTATTTGCAGAATAATGGACACTTTATTATTTGCTGAATATTATTAAAGATTGGACACGATACTATTTACCGAATATTATTGAATAATGGACGCTTTACTGTTTGCTGAATATCGGACACTTTCCTATTTGCTAAATGTTACTGACTATTGGAAACTTCACCATTGCTGAATATTAATGATTATTATATGCTCATTTTTTCCCCGTTAACTCTACATTGTCAGAATCGTTCAATATTACCCGATACTGAACTCGCGCGACAATACACATATAGCATTCACGTGCATAAAGGAACTACTTTATATTGTAAACAAACAATGTACGCACACGCCAGCACTTTTGATTTGTACACAAATCATGTACACTCGCGTAAGAGGCCCTTTACGTTGTGGTTGTTTAAATTTGTTTCTGAATGAACTAAAACATGTTTCGTGGACTGCAAAAAACCCCAGCTGTTTTGGCACATTCCGCGTTGATACGATGTTACGGATTTAGGCTAGCCACATTATATAACAGACAGAAGATAAGGTCCTTGCAAATAACATACAAGTGACAAGTCATATACTCTCTTCTTTAGCTGGTGATAAGAATGGCAAAATAAAATATACTTACAGTTTTACATCCTGAATTTCCTCAAAATGTATTTTCTTAATTCTGCAAATCCGAATTACATGAGCCATGTCATAGGTTTTCAATCTAGATTACACATTTCGAAATTGTGCTGTAATTACGATGATAAGTGCAATTTGCATCCTCCTTACTGCACTCAAAATGAAATAAGCATTAAATTCCATAGCGTCTTTTTGATAATTGCAATTGAAAGACTTCATATTTTTCCCACATTATGATTTCAAACAGTCAATGACAGAAACAGAAACACATTTGCAGATGTAAACACGCTTCTCCCGCGCAACATCAATCCGATGTATTTTATGTATAATTTGCACAGATGAATCCAGTCCAAAATCACAAACGTTCGTCGAATCGAAACAAAATACCAAAAAATATTCATTCCAGATCAAATGGAAAAGTTGTTGCAATGCGTATTCATTCACAATATGACTGCAAATTTCGATTTTAACTACACACGCCATTTTCTTTCGAAAGTTATGTCGAACGCGCGACTAAGTTCAAATTTATCTGGGCGGAGTTATGTGCGCATTAATAATGATGTCATTGTGTAATGACAAATCTGCGCTTGAGTATTTAGTTTGGAATACGGCATTCATTCATTTACGTTGTTTCTTGTAGTGTATTTTATTTATATAATTAAACCTTTTGTAGAATAAAAAAATGAGCATATAATAAAAAGGTTACTGCATTTGTATGGGAAAATATGAACTCGTATTGTCGGAAGGATATACTTCACTCCCAAGGTCGTGCAGTATTCCATCCCAAAACTCGTTCATATTTTCCCATACAAATGCAGTAACCTATAATTATTGGACGTTTTCCTATTGCTGAATATTGATGATTATTGGACGTTTCAGTAAGTATAAAGGCAATGTACCTTACGGTAACACCTCTTGATATCGATATATACGAAACTTTCGTTCAAGTGCAAGTATAATTACAAAAAGAGAAGAAAAAAGAAAACAGATCTTACATTCTTACATCAAAATTTATATGACAAAACCGAAAGAGTATTTTCTCTTAATTTCCAAGTTTTGCTTCAAATATATAACTTTCTTTAGAGTTCAATAAACCATATGTAACGATAGAAAATATATTCGCTGCGTGTTTCTGCCTTGAATACACTTTTATTCTGACGATACCTTTGCTGAATGAATCATGACCGGGGGGGGGGGGGGAGCGAGTCTGGTGAAGTCATTACAAGGTTCGTTTTTTGAAAGCAATATTTTTAATGCACACTATAACCATGAAGAAGATTTGGATGTAAACAAGTCAGAGTTTGGTCGTTACCATTATTACTCCTACACACCTTGGATGCACTAAAAATCAGCCTCTCATTACCCGAGAGGCAAACTGAGTTTACATCAGAGTGATGTCCCCTGTATGTGGTCATTAGCTTTGTGGTTCGAAAGTTGAAAAGATAGACAAATCCAAAAGAACAGGCCACAATAGCATGGTGACAGTCACTGCAGACTTTCACACTTTGTATCTGGAAAGAACGATAAACATTTTTTAGAACAATGAAACGCAATGATAAAAGATTAGCTACAAAAGAAACAAATAATGAACACATCACTTATCAACCTTCTACAGCTCTAGATAGTGCTTTCTTGATTTAAAGAAATGTTGACACGAGTTAAAGCTTAATTGACAACAACAATAATAATAATACCATATATATATATATATATATATATATATATATATATATATATATATATATATATATATATATATATATATATATAAATAATACAGTATCTTGACACCAGGCCGAACAGTCCTAACACTAACCTCTTAATGCTAAGCGCCAAGAGAGGCAGCTGTTAATACCATTTTTGTAAGTCTTTGGTATGACTCGACCGAGGATCGAACCCACGACCTCCCGCATCCGAAGCGGACGCTCTAAACCACTAGGCCACCGGAGCGGTATTGTAATGCTCTACTTTCTTCATTAAAACCATATTTCATGTTTGAAACATAATTGCATATTATATTGATTTAATCAATGTGAAGAAAAAACGAAATTCAAAAAAGGAAACAATCAACTAATCAGTATGCAAAGATGACTGAGAAAAGTCACAAACGGCATAGAACTAAATTTTGTAGCGGACACACTCGGGAGTTCATTCACTCGGTCAATACACAGTTGCCTGTAGTAAATCTTAACTCCGTTAAAGGAAAATATATGTATTTGTGTGTGATATAAATAAAATATATGTATAGTATGTACGCTAAATCATTGATATACCACAAGATGTATCAATGTTTCATTAAAAGGAAACTCGGTATATCTCATTTCCTTCTAATAAATAATTGATACATCTTGTGGTATACCATTGATACAGCGTATATATATATATATATATATATATATATATATATATATATATATATATATATATATATATATATATATATATATACACTATTGGTATATGGCGCAAAAACACTCTTATATAAACATTCTTGCGAGAGTCTTCAGTTGATTCTAGATCAATGATCAATTTCCACACATTAATCATAAGTGACGTATGAAAATAACGATAAAAAGTATTAATAATCCCCGTTTTCTAAATGAATTTAATATGGTACACATTTGCATCACAACCCTTTTTGCTTTCATCTCCCACCCCATGCATAAGGGACAAACTACGCAGAAATGTGGAGTGTGAGAGAAAAGGAATTTAGGCTGGATTAAAACCTTGAGATAGAAATTACTCCAGGTAAACTACAAGAATATGGTTCGTCGTAACGATATGTGTGCACTTTCCTTGGGATCTGTCTACAGTGCTTATCAATGATATAAAGTTGCAAATCATGTCGACATTATACGGTAAATTTCTCGGTTACGTGGTTACACATACTGTGATGTATTTAATGTTTTGTTGTTGTTATTTCTTAAACATACTAAAATAGTTTAAAAATCGATTATTATTAATTAAATATGTAAATGTTCAAAAGGCCGCCCCCTCTTTCTGTCTGTCTCTCTGTTTGTCTGTCTGTCTGTCTGTCTCTCTCTCTCTCTCTCTCTCTCTCTCTCTCTCGACCGCCGTAGCAAGATACGGGATAAAATCTATGAAATGACGAACGTAGAGGATTTTCCTTCGTGTCATCCCACGATGTCTCTGTATTTATGAATGATGGTAAAAGTTAAATTAAACAGACCAAAGGATGAGAGAGAGAGAGAGAGAGAGAGAGAGAGAGAGAGAGAGAGAGAGAGAGGAGAGAGAGTTTATGGTCGGTGGTACTGTTACTTAAGCAGAATAATGACTTACATCAACTGTAAATATATTAAAATATTTTAATTACCTCTTGCTGGTTCGTCATTTTGCTTACTTTCTATTCCACATTAATTTCCATGCGCCGGTACGTGACTGGCTAAATTGTCATGTGAATGGCGTAGCTAACCATGTGTTAAGTAGTGTTCTACTTTTATCATTAAAACGATCTTTCATGTTTAAATCATAAGAGTGTATTAAACTGATCTAATCAATGTGAAGTAAAATAGAAACTAAAATAGAAAACAATCAACTTATCAATATGCAAAGGTGATTGTGAGTAGCCACAAAAGGCATAGAACTACATTTTGTAGCGGACACACTCGGGGATGTGAGGAGTTCATTCACTCGGTCAATACACAGCTGTAAGTAGTACATCTTTGCTCAAAGAGCAAATATATGTATTTGCATAAAAAAATATATGTACAGTATGTACTATTTATCAATGATATACCACTCGTTATAAACTTTTTTCATTAAAAGGAAACGAGGCAAGCATATTTGAGTGCACATTGATAATTTTTATTTACAACGGTATAAAAATTGATAATAAAGGAATGAGAATAAATGGGATACCTTGCCTTGATGCCCAGACAGTTCTTGTATCCATGATCCAGTTGTGAATGAGATCACGTGTAGTCCACCATCCTCTGAACCTACAGAAAAGTTTGTTTCTTTCGTAAGTTTACTCCCTATATTAGTTCGATATCATGGACATTTGAATAATTATCTACATTACATGCATTAATCACTCTGTGGTGATGTTCATTTGCATTAAAGGACTTTTACAGTATTGCTATATGTGTACTTAATTCGTGCAACACGGCCTTTTAAACCACACACACACACACACAGAGACACACACACACAGACACAGACACAGACACAGACACACACACACACACATATATATAAATATATATATATATATATATATATATATATATATATATATATATATATATATATATATATATATAAAGCCTGAGTATATATATATATATATATATATATATATATATATATATATATATATAAAGCCTGAGTATATATATATATATATATATATATATATATATATATATATATATATATATATATATATATATATATAAAGCCTGAGATCCACCTTGCCTTGAAACAGACTAAAGTCGGAGTCAGTTCAGCGCTAGACATTTGTTGGCGCTTTTGGAGTATCTCAGAAATGTGCGAGTATAAGCTGAGCAATAAACAAAAGATCAATAAACAAAAGATCAATAAACAAAAGATCAATAAACAAAAGACTACTAACATTACATCTGGAATTGGGTTATTCATTCGAATGTTCTCTTTTATTTTTCATCGATCAGAAATTAATTTATTCGACTGTGCTCCATAAAAGATATGCATATTATTGGAATAAGCATTCAAGAATCCGTCATGTGTGTTTGTAATATCGCGATGTACTTTTAAAATATAATAAAGGCAACCCTTGTTTATAAATTAGTAGTAACTCCTGTTCGACTTCATCTGCTCTTGTCAAAAGTCGCCGGTCCACTTTGTTCCATGTCGATGTATATCAAAGTGGATCGATACCCCTTGGGAAGCGAAGATGGTTTGTGTAACATTCAGTATAGTTTTACTTTTAAGGCAGGCAGGCTATATTTTGTGCAAATATATGTAGTATTTTATACCGATTTTTATTTTTGATTTGAATACACTAAACATGCTGATGGTGCTAGACATTTGCTAGACAAGGTTTTTGTATTTTTAAAATTCATAAATTTGTTTGTCACGTTATAAGTAAAGAACAATAGCCAGATTGAAACATGTATATGTTAGACCCTGAGGCTAATTATTCGCTTCATAAATATTGCGAGTGTCAGCCTTGCGAACAATGAGTGTCAAATCGATGTGTACGATAGTGTAAGCCGACATCAAAAGGACGGGTGGGAAGCCAGTTGTATATAACATGTCCATAGGAACTTGTTACTGGCGCCTTATTTGGCTGCGTGCAATTCACAGGTAAGTGGCATAAATTGCCGGTGTTGGGATCAAAGGAACATCAAGTGGGGGTCGTAAATCCACCCTTGACAGACTGCCGGGGAGGGGGCAATGTCTGCTAATTATGTAGACCATGGGTGAATCGACATCCACTCGGAATTGAGCAAGGCGTGGCCACCATTGGAATCGCAAGTTTAAATCTAGTGTCTTGAAACTAAACGTCAATAGTCGCTAAATCATCTTGCGGGTATTACATAAGGAAGTTATAAGCTACTCACATTTGATAGAATACAATATTAAAAATTTGCTTGGGAAAATTAGGTACTATCCGCCTAATTTTATTAGAATAACACTTACAAGTTTCTTACATATTAGTAATAGTGTTGTGAGACCTGCAGTCTGTGTTATTGTATGCAAGCAAGCAAGCAAGACAACAATGGACCCGGATAACATACATACAGGACCGAGAGGATCAAAGATTAAGCAATATTTCAAGACAATAATAGAGGATACGAGGATGATAGTAAATTACCCTGACGGATGCCAGACCCTAGACTTTGGGGGAGCAACAGCACCGCCGAGGCAAAGTGAAATTCTAATGGCGTTGCATACACTCGGATTAAATATAGGGAAGATAGAGGCCCTACAAAACGGAGGAATAAATAAGTATGTTTTGTACCCCAAGGGCAATCAACCTCTTCTAGAGACAGAAGAAATGGAAATAAAAGGGCTGACGGTGAAGATCACAAAAACAGCCCCCTTCATTAGGGAGTTTGAACCAAGAGCGACGGAAGTGCATGTAATGGAACTACCGCTCGAGGTGAACAACAACGAACTAATAGAGAAGATTGAAAAGAAGATGGGAGCAAAAGTGATAACACATAAGATGGCTACAATATGGGGGTTTGCAACAATCAAATCCGGAAACAGACTGGTATACGTAAGCAGAAAAGACGCAAAAAAAATTCCGGTCTTCTTCTACGTCCTTGGCTTCCGGCTTAAGACATGGTACAAGGGAAGCGAAAATGACAGAGTGTGCCCCATGTGCCACCAAACAGGACATGGGCCTAGAGACTGCCAAGGGGGTAATACCCAACCAGGAACCTATGCAAGCAAGGTAGCCACCCAGACATATACGCAGCAGCAGCAACAACAACAACAAAATCAACAACAACAATAACAACAAAAAGAAAGTATGGAACAAGGGTTAGAAATACTAAACCTGATTAAACAAATAAGAGATGAGAAAGAAAAGGAAGAAGAAATACAAATACTACCAGAGCTCGATATCACACAGATAGAAGGGCAAAAAACTCTGGAATGGGAAGGTTTTCTAAGTCCAAATAAGACCAGTAGGGTCCCCACACAGATTACAGAAGAGGGGATAACCACGATGAATAAATTTGGAAGCCTAGAGATGGAACATAGCCAGCAAGAAGAAACATACCCACCCTTAACATCAACACCGTTACCGAAAAGAAACCGAAAAAGAAGAAAGGCAGACTCCATTTCCCCCCAAGAAAGGACAACATCGCCAAAAAAGAAAACCAATCAAAAACACCAAACAACGGAAAAAAAGATAAGGGAAGAGGATACTGACCAAGAAAGCGAAAAAGACACAATGGATGAAGAAGAAGAAACAAACTTACACAGCAACCCGGAAGACGAATCAGAATATGAGACAGGGACCGAAATGGAAAACGAGACAGAAGAACGAACGGAGAAAGAAGAGACAACAGAAACAGTAAAAACAGACACCACAGAAGAAACAAACAACACACTGCAGGAAACAACAATCCCAATCAATACAGAAAATGAAAACACACTTAGCTCGTCAGAGGGGGGTGGGGAAACCAGTGCCCCTCCAAGCAAATCTTCAACTAATATCTAAATTTTAAATTTCAAGCAAATAAATAATATATAAAAGATAACCATCAACGCAACACCCTAGTAAGAGACAGGAATGGAGGAAATAAACTTGCAGCTCCTGTCTATTAATGTAAATGGAATAAACAAGGAAAAAAATTTTAAATTTCCTAAAAACTTAAAATATGATGTGATTTTTATTCAAGAAACACACAATGGACTTAATAATGGAAATAATACAACATGTGAAAGTTATTTAGATGGGATACTTTTAACCAGTAATTATGAAGGTACGGATGTTAAGGGGGGAGTAGCAAATTTAATAAAAAATAAACGGGGTCTGGTGTGGGAAAGATTGGAAGAAGGGAAATTTTTTAAAGGGAGATTGTTACATATAATAATTGAGAACACACACTTTATTAATATACACATGCCAGCAAATAGGGAACAAAAGAAAACTTTTTTAGAACATTTGACAAAATATATGGAAAAGTATGCCATGGAAAATTTTATTTTAGGGGGCGATTTTAACTGGGTGGGTGATAATATAGATAGAGAGGGAGATTTAGCGCCAAACGACATAAGGATAAAACCAGAAATGGATTTTTTTTATTAAAAAATATAATTTAATAGATATATATAGAAGGCAAAACTTACTAAGAAAACAATACACCCACGATTATAAAGTAAACAAAGGAAGTAGATTAGACAAATTTTTATGCACCAACTATGATGAGAAAATATATAAAGAAACGAATATAACTGATTTTAAAATTTCCGACCACAAACTCATAAATATGACTATAGAAATAACCAGCAGGATAAAATGGGGAAAAGGAAGATGGATGTTAAATAACTCGCTACTAAAAGATATAAATTTTACACATGAAATAAAACAAGAAATAGAGAAGTTTAAAAATAATGGGAATTTAGATGTAATGATAGAATGGGAAAATTTAAAATTAAAATTTAAAGTGATTGCCATAAAATACTCAAACATAAAAAGTAGGAAACTGAAAATGGAAAGAGAAGCAATTAGATACCAACTCCAAAAAACAAATAATAGGGACTTAGAGACCAAAATAAAAAACAGATTGGAAGAATTATTAATGGAAGAAACTAGGGGGAAAGAAATAAGGGCGGGTAAATTTACGAAAATATATAAAAAGGAATATTACACACAATTATACAAATCGCAGAACATCGCAGGAAAATAGATGAATATTTAGAAAAAAATCCCATGTGATAAAATTACAAACGAGTACAAAATATTATGCGATGATTTTATAACACAGGATGAAATAGCTGAAAGTATTCAGACTATGAATAAGGGAAAATCACCGGGAGGAGATGGACTCTCTACAGAATTCTACATGAATTTCTGTGGAGAGTTGTTGCCCATTTTTGAATGGTTATATAATAATATTCTTTTAAAAAATAATGAAATGTCTGAGACAATGAGAGAAGGTATAATAATTCTTATATACAAAGGAAAAGGAGATAGAGATGATTTAAAAAACTGGAGGCCCATCTCCCTCCTTAATATGGACTATAAGATATTAAGTAAAATACTAGCAAATAGGTTAAAAAAGGGTATAGACCAAATAATCAATATAAACCAATCTTGTGGACCCAAGAAGAGAGATATTCAAAGTAATATATTAAACATTAGTACTATTATAGACTATTTACAGGATAAAGGACAAAAAGCTGCCATGGTACTTTTTGATCAGGAGAAAGCCTTTGATAGAATTGAACATAACTATATACAGAAAGTCTTAAAAAAATTTGGCTTCGGAGAAACCTTCCGGAAATGGACTAAAATACTGTACAATAATATAACCTCTAGAGCACAGAATAACGGAGCTATGACAGAAAAATTTGAAATTAAAAGATCAGTGAGGCAAGGGTGCCCCCTGTCAATGCTATTATACGTAATAGCAATCGAAATGCTAAGCATCAGCATAAAACTAAACAAGGAAATAAAAGGTATAAAAGTTCCAAATATAAAAGACGAAGTGAAAATGCTACAAAATGCAGATGATTGCACGAACTTTCTAGACGATCCGAAGTCCTTTGAGTACTTCATAAAGGAATATGAACAATTTGGACAAGCATCAGGATCGCAAATAAATCAGGATAAAACAGAAATACTAGAGATAGGCAACTGGCGTGGTAGACACTCGACCATACCAGCCCACCTGTTTAAAAATACAGTTAAAGCACTAGGCATATACTTTGGAAAAAATGAAGAAAAGGAAAACTGTAAACAAAATGGAAAATGAAATAAAAAGGAATGTGTAGTATCTAGGCACTTACGCCACTATGTCTAATGGAACGAGCCCAAGTGGCAAAAACTTACATGTATACAAATTTAAACTATATAATGAAATCAACACATATAAACAATGTTACTCTTAATAACATAGATAAACCAATTATCAAATATATATGGGATTTTAAACTACATTACATTAATAAGGAGACTTTATAAAAATCTAAAGAAATGGGGGGGGGGGGGAATTGGGCTACCGAGCCCCATACTTTTAAAAGTTACAAATATTTTAAATAGGTTTAAAAGAATAAATGCTGAGTCTAAATTACCGTGGGAGGGGATTTATATATATTGGTTTGGGTTCATTTTAAGAAATAGGGAGGACATATACAAGAACAATAAACCTACAAAATTATTAGAAGCCCCTAGGAAATTTAAAAGTATTAAAGATTTAGTGATAAAATATAGGGATAAGAAGGAATTATGGGATATGGAGGAGAAGCTAACTTACCAATGGATTAGGAATGATATCACGAGAAAATTACCAAGTAAAATTGAGAGGAAAAATTTATATATAAATTGGAAGAGGGCATGGGGGCACTGGTCTCAATTAGGCTCCCTTAAAATCCAAAGCCTCTCCTTCAAATACATGCATGATGCATGTTGACGGGAGAGGCGGCAGCGAGAAGGCAAATGGTCAGAGCACCGCCTAAATGCCCGCTGTGCAAAATAGGTCCCTACACAAAAAAAAAACATGTGATATTACAATGTAGAGAAACAGAGTACAGCAGAAAAGAATTAATAACTGAAATAAATAAAACAGACAAGTATAAACCACAAAATCTTCTGTACCTAGATGGAAATTTTGGGAAGCAAACGTTATATAAAATAACAAATTATATAGTAAATACAATTAAAAGTTGTGGCCAAGTAATCTTTGATAAATAGGAGCCCTCAGGAGGAAAAGTACGCATAATGACGTTCTGGGGTTATGTCACATGGCACTACGCGAAGTGAACAGGCCCATGAAAAAGACTGGAAAAGAAACCTCTTGAGATAGGCGAAATAAACAAAAGAACCCCTGACTTTCCATCTTAATCTATATAACACTAACATTAGCGCAGCTCCTTACTGTGCTACAATACTTATATACTGAGAAAATTTCGGATCTTTCCATAATAATAGATAGACCTGCTCCATGGGGGAGACATACAAAAAATATCAAAAGTATGAACCCCTCCTGGAGCACAGTCATATCATCGTTTTTGAGAGGTGATCTTAATACACACATAAAAAACCATAAGGTTTCAAATTCTTAGATGGAATATCACCGATCTTCAAAATTCCAAATTCTTAATATACATTCCCGTGGTAATTATCAACACGGGATTTAATAAGACAACTGTTTCATGACATGAATTTGACAAAGAATGCTGTCCCAACAAATACACAAATATAGCAAACATAACACATACCACAAACACATAACAAACACGGGACATAGGAGACCCTAGCAAGGTCACCCAAATACTAAGGGAAGTAATCTGAGAGGATAACAGAAATCACTCTCGGAGGTACACCCTATAGATACACCAGATCCTATTTTTTCGCTTCAAAAGAACGCTAAAATAATACAGAGCAACACATCTGGGGGAAAACAAATACACATAAAAAAAATTTAGACTTTAGTAGGATAGGGGAGGCATCTGTCTGGTGTCCCCCCCCCCAAAAAAAAATAAGCTACTCCGACGTCATTTGAAATTGGCGGGAAACATTGTTATTCTGGGAATTACAAAGGAGGTTCGGATAGGTCAGTGACTCATTTGCTCGATGGTCGCAATCTATTACGGCAAGGTAATTGTACTTTAATTATGTGCAGTATGTATACTTCATTACTAGAATCGTTAGTAGGGTTTGATTCATTTGTAGTGTTTGATCTATATGCATATTTTGAGATATGAACAACGTTCATGTAACAAATTAATATTGTAATTCGCTGTTTGGTTAATTCGTAGTAACCTCGTGCAGTTATTATTGTGATATTCTAGATTTGCCAATGTTGAATTGAATTATAACTTTGTATAATGGTTGCAGTGTGCAACATTAGTTAATAGGGGTATTTGACTATTTGTGTATACTTTGTAGGAGTATAATGTGTGAGGATATATTAGCGCATGGATATGTGGATATCTGTGTACACTTTGTAGAAGTGTAATGTACAGAAATACGTCTGATTATGTGTTATTGTTCTGTATAATAAGATTGAGAATCTATGTATACCGATGTGATGAAATTTATTGATATATGCATGATAAGCAGTTGATACCGTGTATACCATACCAGAAAGTATGGGTATTTCGATGTGCACGAATGCGTGACCAAAGAACGTAATGGCTTATCTGATGATATACTGTTGTTTAGTGTGAGACTAGACAGCTAGAGGAATATACTTGTGTCCTTGTGTGTGTTAGGATAGGAAGCTTTTTAGGGACCGGAGGAGCTGTATGAGACAGAGAAGGGAAATACCCTGGTACAGTTGGTCCCGAGTCTCTGGGAGACAAGAAAAGGAGAGAACGGAAGTGGAGAAAGTGGAAGGGTGAAGGACATGGTTGTTGGACTGAAGGGGTAATGGGTACCAGTCAAGAAATAAATACTACAGATGAATACACAGGACAGGAGGAAGATCTATCACACTAAGTCAGATGATGAAATAGGCCGTCACTTGGTCGAGTGAAAGACGAGTGATAGGGTTTTGAATATTGAATTTCATCTGAGGAATGACTATCTGTTATTGAATGGCATTAAATGTGTTGTTTATTTGAATTTCACCTTTTGTGTATTCAGTAATTTAACTGTCGGCATCGCTGACTGGGGGCTCGGAGCTTTGCATCTCGATAACTACTTCAATTTCTAACAAAAACGAGCCAGAGTGGGTCTTCTGTAATAATTAAAGATAATAGTGGGAGCACCCCACCCCAACCTAAGGTAGTCTACGAGACCTTTACATTGTTTCTACTATAATAATGGATATGAAATGTGTTTTTATGAGGCGATCGAAGAGTCTGTCATTACATTTTCCTGTGGAACATACGTCTTTCATAAACGGTAAGACCTCTCATCAAGTGCACACAACGACTGAAATTAGTTTTTTCAAGATTAAATTTTTTTTTTTAAATTTCAAGGCAAGAACGGTTTTATACTCGAGCTAGAAGTAGTATCAAACATGCTTTGTTGCGAATTTTAAGGGTATACTTACTTTTTCACGGGCAAAGCTGCAACAGATGTCTCAATGTTTTGCACATTGCCGCAGGCCACGGGCGACGATTCGCCATATTGCCACATGCTAGGGGCGACAATCCGCCACGTTCCTCTGTCACCCGTGGCTGTCCATTGTCAGATTTCGTTTCTGTTGATATGCGAATGAGTCAAAGTTTCTCTCTCCAAACAGTCAGTTATTGATCGATTAAACGTCCACATTCATTGATGCATAGGAGGTTGCAATTTTGTGTTGTTGATGACGTATTTTTGTTATGCTTCCTCACCAAAACGAGAACATCTCGGGTCAGTCAGTCACGGGAAATAAAAGCAGCGTAGCGGATTGTCGCCCGTGACTTGCGACGATGTGCATGCACATTGTACGTATTGTAGACATTTCTTTTATGAAAGAGTTCTGAAAATCTCCACCAATGAAACTAGTTGATAGATATAACTCTTGAACATATTATGAAATTTCCAGTTATTTTCATAGCAATAGTGTCCTACTTTCAGCAACCAAAGCGAAAACAGGTAACACTTTTCGTGTGTATGTAAGAAATAATATGATTGGTCACAGCTCACCACTTCGACTGGCTTTGCAATATGCAACATTATTTATTTGCTATCTGTTTGCCGTGGAATCGCATGGAAGTGGTAAGCCACAATAAATCCTTGGCAAGAGAATATTACTTTTAATGTGTACTTCAAACAAATAAATGTTTTTCAGCTGTAGCAGCTTCTGCTGTCAAACAAATAAATGTTTTTCAGCTGTAGCAGCTTCTGCTGTGAAGCGCACTTACCCGTGAGAATAAAGGTGTTGTCTTCTGACAAATCAAGGCAGCGAATTGATGTAATCTGAACATTCTCAATCAAGGATAATCTCAACCAATCATCAGTGCACCAAGTCATTATCATACCATCCGCGGATGCTGAAATAAAAAAGTAAATAGTTAACAAAATAAAAAGGAACACCCAAACTATAGTATCATATACAAATATCCCGAAAACATTGTGTGAGTGTGCATGTTTTGTCATTTATTGGCTTCAGTATATATTATTATCACATACACAGCAGATGGGGCCAGGTTATAGTTCTCACAACTTAGATATAGGTCATTACCCTAGCAAACAAATGCACAGGTTACGACGATATTCTCACCGTTCTGGACGTAAAATGAGCAATTCTGGCAGTAATCATCTATACCTAAACTAATGGTTGTTTGGTCCATTTATCTGTCATTTGTTGGAGTGATGGCATAAGTGCAAGTCGTGCCGAAAAAAACAGTTGACAGGTGGAAAGGCGAGGTCAACAACTTGACAGTACCCACCTCCTCGAGGAATGGAAAATGGGAATTTTACTGTCCAAGCTATCGCTTGCACTTGTGCGGTGAACAAAGAACTAAAGAGTCTGCGAAAACAATCACTGTAGAGAATGGATAAAAAGACATAATGCACTTGGTCATTGTATACCCATATAAAAAGATCTTCAGCTATGGTAATTAGTAGCAAAAATAGGTGTGAGTGAATGACTGGGACAAAAAAGCTTTGAACGAGTTGCTTCGCAGATTATTTTGGTGGCCCCCACCCCCACACCGATTTACGCGCGGGACCTCCTGTGAGCACGGCATTTGGAAATAAACTTTTAAACAAGTTCTGTATGATATTGAACTTAAAAATTTCTTCCGTCGCTTTAAAATACTTTCTTTCTATAAATACATTTTAAAAAACTAGTAACGCGCGGAGACCCTGTGAACGCGGAGCCTGAATGGGCCAAATCGGTCGAATCGACCAAAGGCCGACCCTGGGGCAAATAGTTCACCTTGAATATGACAACTTGTTGGATGCTCTACTATCGAGTAGATACGTTCCATCTTCCAGAAGACCTATTTTGACTTGTAGTGGACAGCTATTTTCAGACCATTTGCAGCAGCTGGAAGACCCATTTCAGCACATAAACTTCAACACGATACATGGCTAGTACCAGACCCGCACGGGGATGTACTCAATACTTGCTGTTCCAGCGTGAACAACGGGGGTGGGGAAGTGGGCAGCATAGAGAAACGAAGAGTCAAGAGCATTTCAAAGGCAGTTGTAAGGGCCCACCTGAGACATCAGCTCTATCGCGAGTGCCTCTGAGAAAAAGAGTTATGACCGCCATATATAGCGACAACCCAAAAGCAGGGATGCAACTCATAAAGAAGACGATCATTAGTCCATTGGACACATAAAGTGGATGACACCGGCCGGTATTACGATTTAAGCATCGCACAATAACAACGCGTTTCGGGAATCGCGGCAGAGGAGTATCTTAATGAGATCTTCGGCCAGATGCATGGATACAAATGCCTGTAGATGGTAACTGAGTGCCTTCAGTTACAATCACAAGTTCCTCGCGAACGAAGCCTCCACGCAGAGAATCATAACTACCTGAAAGATGGTACACAGACGCCAGGTCTGCAACGTCAAATATGTCAGTCACGTTGAAAACCTTTAGTAGCCACACAATGTTAGTGGCGTGACGTCGCCCACCTTCCACCTCTTCAGATGCTTATAGGTAGTGCGCTAAGATGTTTGAAGGCAGGCGTTATATTAGACCCATCGGCCGCGTCACATACGCTGTTTTACGAAATGCATCAGTAGGCCTCTTACCTCTGCGCTGCGTTATATCGCCATTTATGGCCGTTACAACGGGGTTAAATCACATAACCTATTCAGTGCTACGCTCGCTTGTAGTCTAGCTTTTTATCGTTCCAACTGAAATAACAATCTCTTGGGCGTTCTAGTGTCTAAAGAGGCGCTTGACTAGAGTACGATTAAGTCGTTCCACAGTTCCTTGTGTACTGTAGTCGCCGGTTACTCTCAGCCTCACACGTAAGCTGTGATTGGCCAAGAGTTGCCAAACGGGGGCCATACACATCCGGCTAGGATCCATCTTGGGCTCTTCATCTGCTCTCACTTGTAGATACGTGCCAGAGTGCAAAGGCCTCGGCCTCATTGCAACGGATGGTGACGTCATCCACGTAAAGCGCCTAGTTGTGCGTGTATCGCCCATGCTTGTTGTGCAAGAGAAAGAAGAGGTCGGTCTGATGCATCTCATTAGGAATAGAAACATTAAACTACAACCTGGTGATATTACATTGTACTGTCAGTTATATCTGCTGTATGACCCTGCTTTTCGAGCCACGCCCTGGCAACATCTTCCGTGACTGGTGGCTTCTATAAGCTCCTTGACCCTGCTAGACCTTCCGGTAACCATGCCCGCTGTAGAATATCGTCGCAAGCTTAGTATCGATCGCTTTCTGTGGTTTTAACAGTTTTTCACGCTTTATCGTCCAGACGGGTGTTTAGTTACAAACGAGCAGTCTCGCTTCAATTTGACAGTGTAGAAAACTTGCCTGAACGTGCTAAGTTATAAATATCTGCAGGCAACAAGGCCTACATGAGCATTAGCCTGATTTTTGTTTTTGTCAGTCAGGCAGAGCTCATTGTAGATGTTTCCTATATTTATTGGATGCCTCAATTATGCGTTACGTCAATACAGGCCCCTTTGTTTCTCCAAGCATTACGCTTATATTTTTGACGATAGCTCGGTCGAGGTTTTTTTTTATGATTGTATTGTTGGTGTTTGACGCTGGTGAGCTTAAAGCAACTGTAAGCGCCATCCTATCAATACCGAGCATAATGATATCATTGATGGTGAGGTTTGAAAATCGGACGGCAAGCAGATACATTTTGGTCTATGGTGCTTGCGTTCATAGTCACAACAGCCTTTATTCGAATTGCCTCTATACCTAGCGCGGTTTGTTTCCGTAATGAGACATGTTTAAATTTTAAAACGTTTGGTACTATATGAGTTCGTGCTAAGATTCGTCGTTGTGTCAAAGGAATTCTTGCTAAAACGTGTTTGAAGGCTTTGAAACGACTAAATTTAGTAGTGGTAAATATGTTCTACTCGAGGGAGACGAAACCATACTTACCACCTAAGCTAATGAGACATAAGAGCTACAACTAAAAACCTCTTATTGGGCCAGCGGCAACGAGGTGACAACTGAGTGGAAGTATTAAGATGCAACCACAAAGGAACTAGAACAACACAATCAAGTTCGGTGAGCAACGTAAAACACTTTAGTTTTCTTTGCCTCCTGCACTTTCTGCGTGGTGATCTTTTGTGCTGCTGTCACATCTTACGAGGGCGGGCCAAGGCCGAAGTGTTCATATATAAATCCGTTGTTAGCTGCGCTCTCTTGTGCAAAATAGTCAATGTGCATCATGACATCATACATTTCAAACAACAATCTTTGGGGTTCCGGTCAGTACCATCTGGAATATAGCCTAAACCAACGTAATAGCCATACATTGTTCCAAGGCCTTAACATCGGCTACGTTTCTGCTGACAGTCGGAGTCTTCATCCAAACAGCCCTGCCCCGACCGGCAGCAGTTGGTTGAGGACACTGATGCCACAACCGGTGGTCGCGCACGAGGCAACAAAGTTTAGTTGATTTTGTTAAAAGTTTATCTGGTCTCCGAAAATTCCAAAAATTGTAATAGGAGTTTCTGAAATTATTTCACGCATTATTTCACACTAAATTTTATTTGGTTGTAGTCTGATTAATTTCTTAAATTCCCTTAATTCTGGATCAAGTGCTCTATGAACATCATTTATTTCCTCATAATAATCAACAAAATTCCTCAGCCATTTATGTGGGAACAATCCAATAAATGGTGGCGATTGACCATGATCGCCGTACATTATTACAGCAGTATGTTTTGTCAACAACCAATCATGACATATTTTTAGTGTTTATAGCGGTACTGTACATATTTCATCCCAGATAATAATCCTTGGAATATATATTTCACCCATTCGTCCAGGAGTCCATGTATCACCCTTCCACCAAAAGAAGCCGTGATAAGTATGAGATTTAACTCCTCGTTCGTTCATATCTCTGGCGAGTCTATGTTTAGCTGTTAAAACAACCATATCAACAGAGTTTGAAGAACTCTGACAAAATAATTTGATGACACGTGTTGTGTTGCTAGAACCTCCCGGTCCATTGAGATAAACAGACTTATGTCTGGCGACAGGACCATATACCGATGGTGTTGATGATAATTTTGATATTTTATTATTTTTGTAATAAATATTTTTGATTTTGTTTTATTCTCATTTCGCCCCATGGTACATAAGCGCCGATACTGTAATTGTTCTAACAATTTTTTTATATATTTTTAATTGATATTAAATGTATTTGTAGCGACTCTAACGGCAAAGTCAGAAAATTTGTTTATTAACAAATTTATCGAAACATACGCAAGGACTGAAGATCTTAAATGAGTATATTGCGGTGGCTAACAATCAATATAACTACAATTGTACCTAATTTAGTTCCATTTGGCAAGAAAACTGTTTCTCGACTTATAAACATATTTGTCTTCGTTGTATCAGCAATCATAAAATCTAGTTCAGCATCATCTATAATTAATCTTGTACAATGTCAATTATGATCATATGATCCTCCTCGGGTAAATTTACCAATTATTTTTCCGCTAAAATCTTTTCCGATTTTTTTTTCAAAATAAGTTATATCAGGATTTTCTTCGTCAGAATATTTCATTGGCTGTGGTAACCAAACTTGTTTTTGCGGACTATATGACAGAATTGCTTCACTTACTGTTAACTAACATTATTGTTATATCAAGCATATACCGTAATAATACTGTTGGAACCTATATTTTTTTTCTGAAAAGTGTTTGGCTGCGTTTAAAGTCACGTTCGGACGTTCGGTACTCTGTTCCGTATAGAATCTAAGAAATTGCCTGTCGTATCCCGAGAAATTGTGAGCCATCACCGTGGCATGGCAATGACAATCTCCGTAACGTTCGATATCCTCTTGGCTCTACGTCTCGTCGATGGGGTCTATATATACAGAAAGAACGAACTTGGTTAAATCATTTCGGATTCAGCAATCGAGAAGAAACGATTGCAGTGAGAGAGAAGAAGGTAAGAGGCAGCGACGTGACATATCGCCTCACAGATGAAAAGCAGTGTTCGTTCAAATCGAAGAAAAGAGTGATCCTGAACCATCACCTTCCATTTCTTCGACCAGACTGAAAGAGCCTATTCAAAACCAAAGTCCACCACTGCCACTAAACCCTGAAAAGTACTACCACATTCGAGAGACGGGAAAGCGGTCCTCTAGAAAATTTAGAACCACTGCCGACACGTACACGGTGAAGTTTAAAGATTTCCGTCCGGCGTACCGGTGGAGAAAGCAGTGGGGTTCATCACCGATGTGTGGAATGTTTTGTTAACTACACTGAAACAGCAATATGAAACCAAAAGAAGACGATCGTTTGAGATTTTCCATTCATCACGACAGTTCGAAGTCCCCCGTTTGGATTGAGTTTAGAAGCTCAGCAGAATTGACACCTTCCAAAGTCATCGACAAGATTAAACACGTGCAGCAATCCAACAACAAGTTTCAAATCACCGATGGAAAAGCTACACTGTTCATGCCCCACGTTTCTCTTCCCCAAGGGACAGGACGCAAAATGGTGTTATTGGTGGACGAACTTCGCAGCACCGAAAAGGAGCCTCGTTCAAAGTGCTTGTCAACTGCTAAGATTGTGCTCTACTTGTGGACCAGGAAT
Source organism: Sinohyriopsis cumingii (assembly GCA_028554795.2). Classification (NCBI taxonomy): domain Eukaryota; kingdom Metazoa; phylum Mollusca; class Bivalvia; order Unionida; family Unionidae; genus Sinohyriopsis; species Sinohyriopsis cumingii. Next base: position 36,165,450 of record CM068826.1, read on the forward strand.
ACGTAACAATAGTGGCAAGTTACACGTTTGTCGAGGAAATAAACGATGTCACATATGTCGCCTTATCGTGGACTTGGAACACGAATGCTGCATTCAAAAATACAATTCCAAACAAGAGGAGGAAGATGACCAGAAGAAAGGGAATTTCATCTTTTTCGATTTCGAATTCATGCAAAAGACTGGCATTCACATTCCTAATTTCTGTGTGGCATATCGTGCGTGCGAGAAATGCATACAAGAGCCGATATTTCGTCATTGCCCTCACTGCCGCAAGGTTCCTGGAGGACGTGAAAAAATCGTTCGGGGACCAAACATGCTAGCCGATTTTGCCCAATGGATCTTGGACCCCATCGACGAGACGTGGAGCCAAGAGGACATCGAACATTGCAGAAATTGTCATCGCCATGCCACGGCGATGGCTCACAGTTTCTCCGGACACAATGGGCAATTTCTTAGATTCTATACGGAACAATGTACCGATCGTCCGAAAGTGACTTTGAACGAAGCCAAAATCATTTCCATGCAAGTGGGTCAATTACAGTTTAAAGATTCGATTAGTTACTTGGCCATGCCTTTGAGTCGAATGCCTCAAACGTTTAGAATGACAAAAATGGCCAAACCTATTACGCACTTATACAATAAAAGAAATAAATCAACACGCCGTTCTACCCCATTTGCCTGAGGCTCACTACTACGACCCTGACAACAAGCGTACCGAACAACGAGAAGCTATCTACATTTGGTACCAGACTCATGCCTCGGACCTCTTAGAGTTCCAGGAAGAAATGTTAAAGTATTGTCGTTCCGACTTGGACATTTTAAGGCGTTGCTGTGGAAAATGTCGAGAATTATTCATGGAACACGGAGGGATCGATCCTTTGAAAGAAGCTTGCACCATCGCCAAAGCGTGTTCCTTAGAATACCGACAAGATTCATGCCCGAAAACACCCTGGCTGTCATGAGCCCTCAAACGACCAACTTTGTCAAACGTCAGTACTTGGTCAAAGCCCTACGCTGGCTACCTTACTAGTGCAAAAAGGAAGATAAATGGATTCAGCACGCTCACAACGGAGGAGGCGAAAAGACCATCGGAACGTATTCGATGGATGGTTGGGACTTAGAAAACCCGAAAAATATGTACGAGTTTAACGGTAGCTTATTTTACGGATATCCCCTCTGTTACCCTGAACGTGACACCAAGCATCAGTTTTTACAACGGACCATGGAAGACTTGTACCAGGTCACTTTTCAGCGACGCTTGATGTTAGAACAGCATGGATACCAAGTAGTGGAAATGTGGGAACACGAGTACGATCACTGTTTGTAAAACCGATCTCGAGTTTAAACGTATCGTGGAAAGTTACATGTTGATGGACCCTCTGAACCATCGGGACAGTTTTTACGGAGGACGAACGAATGCCACCTGTTTGCTGTACCAAGCTGACGAGGAGATTGGAGAAGAAATCTTATATTTGGATGTGTGTTCGCTGTATCCTTACGTGTGCAAATATTTTAGCTTTCTTCGCAGGGCACCCGCAGTTGCTGAACCGCAGGGCATCAGCAATTGCTGAACGAACACATCAACCTGGACAACATTCGAAAATACGAACGCTTGATTAATCCAAAGTATGGCCTCCCACCGGCTTGTACCATCCCGTTTTACCTCACCATTGCCAAGGAAAACTGATGTTTCCCCGGTGCCGTACTTATGCCGAAACGTGCAATCAAGATCATCCTTGCCAGCATACCCATGAAGAACAGGACTTGACGGGAATGTGGGTCAGTGTGGAATTGTTTAAAGCATTGGACCTGGGATACCAACTGTTAGAAGTGTACGAAATTTACCACTTTCCCAAGACAGAACAGTACCACAAGGGTGACAAAACTCAGAAAAGCATTTTCGCAGACTTCATGGATGCCTTTTTGAAACTGAAACAAGAACCCAGCAGTTATCCTTCCTGGCGCCACACTTCCAAAGACCAAGAGAAATTCAAAGGGAAATACTGGGAGCAGGAAGGCATCACGTTAGACCATGAGGAGAAAAACGAAGGCAGACGATCGTTTGCCAAAGTGATGTTAAATTGCTTGTGGGGCAAAATGGCACAACTACGTGTTTATCCAAGACAGAGTATTTGACAGAACCTTTCCGCTACTTCCAGATGATTCACGATAAAGCTAAATACATGAAACACCTGTTCGTCCTTCGTGAGGAGTTGATCCTGGTTATTTACGAAGAAGAACTTTATACAAGCCGACGAATTTGGAAATGTCATCATTGTGGCTTAGGTGACAGCCATTGCTCGCTTAAAAATGTACGAAGCTTTAGAACTGTTAGGAAATCGCGTCCTGTACTTTGACACGGACAGTTGCATCTACATCGATCGCCTGGGTCAACGTCACCCTGACATCGAAGGAGACAGTTTATGAGCCTGGACGGACGAGCACCCCAACAACAAGATTATACGTTTTGCTAGTGGCTGTCCAATAAATTACGGGACCCTCAAGGATAAATGCACACGGAGTATAAAGTGAAAGGAGTGACTCTCAATTATCGCAACAGTCGACTGGTGAGCTTTGGCGTATTGAAAGAAGCCTTGCAGTCTGGACAGGATGGAAACTTTAAAGTGTCCACCCGTAAACACAACAAGATTGTACGTTTACGCACACACCAAATCCTCTGTCGACCCTTGGAAAAAGTCTATCAAATCGTGTACCAGAAGAGAGTTTGGCTTCCCAACCACTTCACTTAACCGTACAGTCACGCCGATATTGGCCATCATTTAAAAAGGGACAACGTCCAAGGCCGATAGTTAATTGTAACTACCAACGTCAATCGAGAAAGTTGAATCCTTTCAAACAGCAAGTATCGAACGTAAAACTCAAGTCCAACGAGAAGCTCAGGTGTGATGCTATGCCTCACGATCACATCACGAATGCAGTACCACAGTTTAATTGTTAATGTACTACCTCCTTGACAAATTACGTGCAACCAGTGCATCTTTCAGACCACAAGACTTTACCTTATGGACATGTTGATATCGCCCAGTATAAAAAGGGACGACTTCCAAGAGCGACACTTCATTGCCAGGACAAGCGACGAGAAAGATGATTCACTCTATGCAGATGAAAAATGAGAAGGAACAAACATCATTGACCTCTTTCACCACCATACCGTCACAGCAAAGTGCGTCCAAGAATGGAAAGGATTCAGTAGACCTAAAGGAGTATTTTAGCATCCAAATGACTCAGACTTCGAGACAATTAGGACGACAACTTACACCTACACGGTGAAATTTAAAGACTTCGCGTCTGACGTTCCACCGGAGGAAGTAGCAGGTTTCATTACGGAGCTACTTGACTCACTGACAGAGGAACTCAAACGTCAGTGCCAAGTGAAAGATCGAGGTCGTTTAAGCCTAATTATGTATCACGACAGTTTGAACTCGCCTGTACGTCTAGGGTTTAGTTCACCTGCAGAATTAACTTCTTCCAAACTTATGAGGAGTATTGAAGACGTGCAGACGATGAGAGAAAAATTTGACATCACTGATAGAAAAGTGACCATTCATATGACATACGCTGTACCTCCATGGGAAGAAGACGATGATTGCACTTGGTCTGTTTACCGATAAGTGTACTTAGCAAGATGGACATAACAGCAGATTTACGAGTGAAGGGGAGTATGTGATGGGAAACATCTATGCTGGGACACAAGTGGTAGCTGAGCAGATTTTAAACAACGTGTGTGACGGATATAGAGAGCAACTTGAACTCTGTGCTATTTGATTGTTTGTAACTTGTTTTGTTTTAGCTTTTTCTTATAAATGAACATTTAATGTGAATACGTTGTATATGAAGTGATTTTTAGAAAGGCGTGAACTTTAATTTTAAAAAGTAGTTTACTAGAACCAAGAGGTAAATAACTAGTAAATAGGTTTGTTTCGTATCGAAATGTTGATGTGTTAAATGGATAGTGCTTAGACCAAAGCACAGGTCAGAGAGCCCATGTATATACTTGAATAAATGTTTTGTACCCATAAAATATTCTTTTCTTTTTCGAATCTCTATACTTTCTGTGAGTCTTTCGTTAGAACATTCATGTCCTCTTTTCAGTGTGTTTCCATCTTTGTTTGAATGTGTAGTTGTTTGTGTCTGTATGTCTATGCTTGTCCCTACCATCCTTTGTCCCTATAAATGCATTTCACCCTACAAATAGTTTTGAACCTTTAAACAGCATGACGCCAACCATGTTTCGATTTCCCAGGTGCCATTCCCATGTTAAATTCCCACTGACCCTATACATGCCTACCCATGTTAAATTCCCGAAGACCCCAAAGTGCCGGGACACCTTTTTGACTGGGACTTCCACTGACCCTATACAACCCCAAGATTTTGCCCCATGTTAATTTCCCATAGACCCTAAACAGCCCCACGACCTTTTGACTGGGATTTCCATAGACCCTAAACAGCCCCCTACTACTACTTGTATCCTTGGCAAACATCATTGACGGACCAGCTGATCTTGAGTAATCATCGCTGTATCTTGCAAGGCCAAGTATCGCAATGGCAATATCAATGTTTTCCAGGCATGATTCAATGGGTTTTCCATCAATCATGTATACGGCACTTTTAAATAATGCCATAATACCATTGTTAACAAAACCAGTTGATCACCAATTCCGATTCCTGTACCATCTGCTTGTAAAAGTCTACCTTCTACTTCAATAAATGCTTCAGCGGGTAAGAAATATCTGCTTGTATCCTGAACTTGAAGTTCGATTCGTCCACGCTGATTTGGTTCTCGTGCGTCATAAGAATAATATTGAAAATCGCGCACAGACTCATCTTTGAGAACTGGCGCATCCATGTCAAATGCTGGATCAGATACACGTTTAAATGTTTTATTATAGTTATTATCGTCTAACACGAAGACCCCTTCATTCTATCGGGCTAGCAGTTCTTTTCTTTTTCTGACATGGGTACACCAGCTAACTCTGCTAGTTTTTGATTTGCAGCTTGATTAATTATCGTACTAACATTTGCAGACATAACTTCGGTTCTGGGTAATTTTACTGGCTGCGGTTTTCGTCGTATTAATCGTGATAGTCTATCCTTGATTGCGGAGAATGCTTTACTAGTAACATCACCAACAACACCAATACCTTTATCACGATCAACGTCAGTAGCTTTTATTCCCAGTTGCTTTGCAATCGGTATTGCTTTTGGGGCTATCCTTCTAAATCGACCCTGAACAACACCGCCGAGTCCATCTCCGTAGGTAACTTTGTATGTTGGTAATCGCGAATTTATCACCCTAATCATTACAGGTCCACGTTGAGCATTATGTAGAATCATCTTATTTTATTGTCACTGATCTAATTACATACCCTCAATCACTGTGATAATCATCAACGATTTCATCGATGAGAGACCGATAAACATTAATGTCCATGATACCGCTTGTAAATAATCGTTGACAAATATCAGCTGCTTCATTAATGATTTCTGGGGAATTATTACCCGCTCGTTTTCTGATAGTTAGAGTTTCTAATCGTTCAACATCAGCAAGGATGTTGCTAGGACATGGAGTAATACGACCACTTCCTTGTGTAACAAGACCACATCTAGTGGTACTGGGGCCAGACAATATTTATCTTCTTTCTCCCACAACCCTCATCGCACCTTCCATTGCTTCTAATTTTTAATCTTCCTCACTTGTTGTTTTGACTGTTATTTTCTTACCTGTTTTTTTAAGATTTATTTTTTGCTCTAACTTTTTCCAGTTGCTACTTCATTTCTTCTTCTCTTTGTGTCCTTTCTTGTTTTGTTTGTTCAATATACCATCTACTGTCTGGCTAAAAATATTAAAATTATTAATATCTTCCTCAGATGTGATTTGCAGAGTATCAGTAGCGATGCGATATACATCCCTAATCCAATCATCATTTTTAACAATTTTAATATATTTGGGTTTTACATATTTATCTCTGTCATGATATCCAAACGAAGAAACATTAAGTAATTGATCTGGGTCTTTGATAGCGGCAATACCTTCGGGAGTGAATTTATCTATGATGTTTATTCTGACTCTTGGCAGTTGTGGTTGAACTTCAGGTTGTGGTTGAGGAGGTTGCTGGGGTGGTGATTGAGCTGCTTGAAGACAGCCAACAATATCAACAGGCAATGTTTCAAGAGCTTTTTGAGCCACCTCAGCTGCTGTAACAATTTTTTTTGTTGGTTCGACAATTGGTTTGAATAACTGTTCTGTGCCTTCTGCAAATTCCTTCTGAGACTCTTGACGAGCTTGTAGTTGCTACTTGACAGCATCACGCACAGGGATATATTTTTTAATTGCCTCTAATTGCTCTTGAGCTAATCTAGCTGTGCGAGATTCCATTATTGATATAAGAATGAGTTAAGTATGCACACATTACAGCAGCAGGCAGGGTGCGACCAAAAATGAGTGTCCCGGTGGGTAAACAAAAACATGCATAACAATTTAGAAAAGCACGAACAACAAAGATAAAGTAACAAAATGAGCTAACCCAATTAGAGAAACTCTAGGTTTTGGTTAGAGGCTTCGGTTTAATGTTATTACGCTTGTATTTTTCATTCACTCCTGTGGAGTTTTATTTTCAATAATGGACTTTAAAGCAAGTGGTCTGTTCACCCTCCCTGCTGCAAATACAAATTCCTTTCGTTCTATCAGACAAGCGATGTTCTTGTGATTCGTTTTTTGCTTCTTTTTTGTTGCATTTAAGGGAATGGAAGCCACCTCACTCGCCATCGCTCCCGTGTTATATAGCCTGTTCATCCTTTACCAAAATCAAAGTGCACAAAGGCATCAACAAGTAAACACCGGTGCATATTTTAATGACAGTACATTTTTAATTTTTTATTTGTACAAAGTTATCACGCTTTGTTTTTATGGAATGTGGAATGACATACCAGACCTAAATGGGTGGGAAGTTGACATGTTTTTAATCTGCCTTTTGAAAGCTCGACTGTCCTAACAACCATAATATGCGGTGGCTAAGGTGGTGGTCCAATTGATTAAAAGAAAGTTTAGCATAAATTCGTTACAAACGTTCATTGACCTCCCACTCAATCGTTGCACGTTAGGTAGAGGTTCCTGCGGCAATGTCATTTTAAATTTTAATATGGAAGCACAATGTATAGAAGTGCGCACATTTCTTTCTAAAATAGAAATAAAACACCCATATTTGAGCCGACCTCCAAAATCAAGTGCATCGTTTAAGCACAAGTTTAAATATGAGCAAATTTATCATTGGTGAAGACATTTTCTTTTGAAATAACTTGACCAAAATTTAGGGTCTCCGCCGTTGATTTACATTTAAGAAATAATTTGAAAAACTTTCTTATTAATGAAACGCAGGCTCAAAATATCCACGTACTGCGACTGAACACTCGATATGCAAGGCAGGTGGATAAATAACCACACCGAGAAAAAACTACAGAGAAGAGCTCATGCGGCAGGGATTTACAGCCGAGTCAAGACGAAACCAAACGTTACTCATCTCCAGAATGAATATTATTATCTCAGAACCAAAAAATTACAGCTGAGTCAAGACAGCCAAAAGTTACTCATCTCCAGAATGAATGTATCCCGGAACCAAAGATTTACAGCTGAGTCACGACAAAACCAAAAGTTACTCATCTCCAGAATGAATATTGTTATCCAAGAACCAAAGCAATAAAAACAAACTAAAATGCAAGCAAACACTTTCCGACAAATTTATAAAAGATCCTGAAAAGTTCATAGAAAAGATTATTTTCGAGGAAGGATCTATTTGGATTATCGCTGATATTTGGTTTATCGCTAAACATTGTCGGGCACTAACTAGCAGTAAATTTTCGACAGCAGAGCTTACATCTAACATGTTTTCATGTACACAGATTATCATTAGCCTGTAAGAAAAAAAAAGATCGACAACAGTGCAGCATAAAGCCTGTAAAGACCCAATTTGCGCCGTCCCAGAGTTGAAGGGGGAGGAGGAGGGGGAGGTGTGTCCTTCTGCCAAATACTCACGTGATTTTCTTTTTTCTGTCGACTGTCGTTTGTCAGAACGGTTTGCAATTGTTTCTTAACTCCAACAAATGACAGATATTTGGCCCAAATGACTGTTAATAGAGTTGAAATGATTAGTACCACCTCATTTTGGTCTCATTTTGCATATACTGCTGTTGATGCAATGGTCTTAGAAAATATGGTATATCCATCCAATAGCTAGCTATACATGATGTCATTTATCATGGTGGTAAGTAGAATTTGTAAGTTTGTGAACTCATTTATGGTCTTTAACTTGTGAGTTTTGGTAATAACAATCATACTAACACTGTTTTTATTTATTTTCGTCTCGTAAGAACATGAATTCATGCACGCTATACTTTATGTATTAGGTGTATGCCATAGTACAGATTTCAAGACGATCAGAGTTACATTGGAACATATTTGTAAAACGCGCTTTCTCATCCCTATAACGTCAAAATATCTGACACTTTGAATACAAATAGATAGATAGATAGATAGATAGATAGATGTGTGTCTGTGTGTACGTGATTTGGATTTTTAATGTAGCCTGAACAGTTTTCCAGTCATATTGATGTATGCAGTATGGCAGTTTAAAATGATGTCTAGCACTGGGGCATAATGCTGCAGACATGTATCATGAGATCCCGCCAGCCACATTATCCTGACAACAGGCCGACCAGTCCTAACACTTACCTCTTAAAGTTCTTATAAGAATAATAATTTTTTTTCTCTTTCGATTGTGGCCAGTTTTTAAGTATTATTATTCAAGAACGATACAATTAAATTTCAGACAGCATAGCTACCAATATACATACTATGTGTCAGCAAATCCGACTACTTTGTTCAACTATCACCCTAATACCATTTGCTGGAAAGTATCAACGTATTGTCCATTTTTCGTTACTTTAACTCGAATGGCTTGATTGGGTGCATCCTCTGGTTACACGTCCATGTATTTTTTTTTCACGCTTCAGTTCCAATACTCTGACACATAATTATCTGACATTTTAATTTACTATGAGAGTGATTTACCTGACAGCAGTATACTGCCATTGTTGTTGAAGAGAACACTTCTGATTTCACAGTTATGCATGGAAAGTTTAGTGATCACCGTTCCTGCCTTAATGTCTACCACGCATACAATGCCGTCGTTATGTCCGCTTGCACAGATTTCATCATCCGGGTTAATGGTGAGGGATGTAACTGCAGAAGCATGCTTTCTAGTACAAGATGAAATTATACTTATAACTGACGAGTTTTGTATACAAAAAAATTAAAAGTACACTTATTATGTGGAAAGACTCTTTAGTCATGGAAAATTGAGAATTGAACAGCGCGAAGAAAGCAAGTAGAAGTCAACAAGGGTGAAGATTTCACAAAAAGTAAAGCTATACTTTGGGTCTTCAGTTATTACACACATAAATGATGTTGCTGATTGTCGTAGTCTTCGTTGTATTGGTATTATCATCATTATTATTATTATTATTATTATTATTATATAACGGCTATTTCTAGCGGGCTTTCGCGTTTCACTATATTTTTGCGGTCATTGTCTAACCTTAAAGTCCCCACAAAGCCACGCAATCATTTACAGGGTCTTATATGAGGTTCTGTTGAACATTAAAAGCGATTTATATAAATTAAAACATCTACTAGCAATGGAAGTGAGTTAAAATTACAGTGTTAAAAACACATTATTATTATTATTATTATTATTACAATTGATTATAGTAGTAATGGAAATAGCAGTAGCAGCAGTAGTATTTGAATTAGTAGTTCAAGTTGTAAAATACAAACTTACCTAATTCGCTTAATCAGTGTTCCTACTTTCACATGCCATATGATCACACTGCAGTCTTCAGATCCACTTCCGAGAAGCCATGTTGCTTTGGTTAGCGTCAAGCACGTGATCTTCCCAGAATGACCTATCCAAAACGGTATACATTTTGAAAACAGGACAATTTAGTGCGGCATGATAAATCTGAATTTTTTCCTTTGCATAATAAATCTGATGACGAATTATACTAATCTCTGAAGATCCGCCTTTAAATAAACAGATTATTTTTTTTTTATAAAAAAAACAGCTTTCTTTTATTAGGTAAATTAAGAATCCACGTTACTGACAACAGTGACATTCCGATCAATAATTCATATGCTGAAATTTTCATAACGAGAATGCAATATTTCCAAAAATAGGATTTTCAAAAAAAAATCCATTCAGTATCTTTATTATGCTAAAGAAAACGTTCTTTACATGAATTTTATTTATCAAAACTGACCGAAACGATTGCAATTACCTTCCATGAAGAAATCTCAAGATAGAGCTTTACATAAAGTCGTTCTACACCCTCCCCAACTCACATATCAGACACCAATAAAAACGAAATTAAAAATTAAAAGTTACGTTTTTCTTAAAGATTAAATGTGTGTACAATATGAAATCATTGAATATGAACAGAATAGAGATTTGACTGCGTTTATTTTGTGAATGATCTTTATTGTTTCATCTTTTGGTTTATTGATCTGATTTAAATAATATTTCACAAGAATCGATTGTATTTGTGTATATTTATGTGACATCATACTCTAATTCGGAGTCATATTTTCAGCTGTATTATATATCTCACGGTCGCTTGAGATAACAACAACAATAACACCAACACCACCACTACCACCACCACCACCACCAATAATAATAATAATAATAATAATAATAATAATAATAGTAATAATAATAATAATGAGATGGTGGTGATGGTGAAATAAATTAACATAGGCAATGGCTACCACATTTGAATTAATTATTTTAAGTGTGCATAAAGAGAAAAACGTTTTCTACAATGCATAAATTTGTCTTAAAAATAAACTCTTTTGTCGGAACATTTAACGAGAATCTCTATAGAAATGTAGCGTGAATTATTTTGTTACTCTCACAATATTAACAGAGAAGCGTTAGATTATATAACAATGTCTCAGTGATCTATTTGATGTCTCAGGACGTCGTTTTAGAACGTGACTTTGCCGATACCTATAAAAAGAAACACCCAAAACGATGCTTTCAAAACGGATTGGAGCACTTTACGATATAGAAATTAGAACCCAGCTCAAGTCTAAAGAGGACAAAAATATATGCAAATATCTTCTTGACAGAGAAATGATAGCGTTTATTTTATATTTTTGTAGGATACAAAATCGTTGGCTTTTGAATGGGAGGGGGGTATAAAACTCTTGGTTTTATTAAGTTGATTCCGGCCGAAATTTTAAATATTCATTTTTGAAATCTCTGTCAGGTAGTATGCAAATGTTAATTATTTTCATGACGTCAGTAAGTCCCAGTTATATGTTGTAATTGTATGCGAAATTAGTTGAGTATTTTAAGTTCTCAGAAGAAAAAAATGAATGATGCTTCATTTATGATATCCTAGCAGACTACACATTACCTTCAAATCTTTTAACCGGTTTTTTTGTTGCCAAGTGGTACATGGTAATAACGTTTTCTTGGGCGACGATCACATGCTGATTGTTGACGAGGGGTACAATGCAGGAAATGTTGGAAAACTCTGCAAGTGAGGTGATGAAGGGTGTGTGAGAATCAGGCAACCATGATGTGAGGGGCACGAGAAGGGGTGAGCAGTAACCGTCGCACCATTCCATGCACTGTGTCACAAGAGAGTCAATATTGTCCGGGAAAAACTCTGTAAAAAAAGAGTGAGGTCATGTTTCTAAAGGTAAATTGCACTACTGTTATGTTATTATTAAGCTTTGTTCAATTACTGGTTTTAATAGATGAGATTATGGGCTTCGTGGATTAAGTTTGCTCCTTTCTTTCTGTGATTGTTATATATATATATATATATATATATATATATATATATATATATATATATATATATATATATATATATATATATATATATATATATATATAACCCTATATTATATAAATGGCTTTGGGAATAAATTATGAAATAAAAGGATCAAACAAATCTACAGCACATCCAAACTTTCTGAATTTCTGAATGCATGTCAGTTTACCAGGTAAGTACATAAAGATAGTGATTATACCCATTCATTTTATTGATTATTAAACTTTTTCATTCAATACATCGTAAGCTGGAATTTCAAATTAGGTACAAACACAGTAAGCCGAATCTCAAATAATGAATACCTTTGAGTTCTCTGAGCCTGCCTATAAGCTCATTGGCTAGTTGTATGGGGGATCCCTCCAATACCATTCGTACTTCCCTCAAAGTATTGGCCAATAGCAATATCTCAGCGTCCACATGACTTGTCAGGACAGTATGGAGGTTTTCTAACAGATCGTGGAGAGACTGATTGTCAATGGTTGCCATCAGGTATTCAAAATTTATCACAGCATGCTCTTTTAATGTGTCTATGTCTCCTGGGAGAGAAGATTAATTTGCATTATTCGCATTTTTTAAATACGATATTGTCATCTTTCGGTTTGAAAAGTGTTGTAAATTTTCACAATTTATTGTTGATCTGCTTTCATGTCTCATTCCATCTGATCTGTAAAACTTGTTTCGTAAATTAGGGAGATAAGTTCAGTATCCATTTTTTGCTTTACATTTGACTGAACTTCGTTATGGACAAAGAAAATGAAAAATTAAAACACATTAAGGTCCATGAAATTAGTTTGCTTTTCTTCCGTTCACGATTCATAATCTTATGCAAAGGACAATTACACCCTCTTTATGCACCCTAAACAGGAAAAGAGAGAATAGTTTTCTTCATTTTTGCCTGTTTGATGACACCATCTTATGGCTGGAATATTGTACAGTATCATTAAAGCTTCTCCACATATTCAACCTCGCTTGGTCACACAACGACATATAAATGCAATGATTGGGAATTGAGAAACAAATAAACTGCTATATTTTGGTTTTGCATACAAGGTAAATTACCGATTGCGATGAATGGAATCTGCTCCGTCTGGAGCATGAATTAAATTTGAATTACAGTACGTAGAATGGTCTGACAGATACATCAGGGTAAGGTCGTGAAGCGGTAAATGACAAGAGTTGTAACATACCAGATAAATTTTAGGAAGTCAAGGACATTTGAAACAATTTATAATAAAATAATATTTTCCTGAATAGTTATTATTAATGGCGAACTAGAAAGGAGTAGTCTGACTTCGATGCGAGTGATTAAATGTTTTGGCGGTTAGAGAAAATAATCCTGATTGACTTAGCTGAACGAAGGGGTGTCTCTCCCAGACGAAATTCAAGGTTTTAAAGTAATCCCCCCTCGCGATATTAGCTTTTTTTCTGCCGAAATGGGGATGTTGGCTCCAATATCAGTAGAAAGTACTCTTCTCATTAAATAAATTGTCCAAGGGACAAAGGGGTCCAGAAATTTTTGAGATCCCAAACCAGAAAAGAGACAGATGGAATTCTCTGATGATAAGCTAGCGAGGGCTCCGGAAGGCATAAAGGTACAGTCTCAGTTGCATACAATATATGTTCATTAATGTAAGTTTGTGATAATGTGTTGAATCTATTCATTTAAATTCATACATCAATTTTTCCTTGAGTTCAGAAAATAATCGTGTATATTATAAGATCCATGTATTGTAAAAATTTCATACAATATTTCGTTGGTATGAATGAGTTCGGATTAAGTGATTTTGTATGTAATAAAAATCATATATCATACAGATTGCATGCACTACTCTGATACGAATTGTGATAATTAATTATATGTCTTAAATGATACGTATCATGTATGTTGAGAATTGTTTTTTTTCTATGTATGGAAATGTGTCAATGAATTGCTAATTAGCTTGGTAACGTAGTTGGGACAAGGAGTAAAGTCCATTGATTCATTTGTGTTATTAAGTTCATTCATTTTAACACATAATTGAAGGGGTTAGCATTAAGAATGTGGATCTACATGCATAATTCAGTTATAATTTATAGCCATTGTGGGGTAAGCTGGTTTATCTAAGAGGGCTAATCATGTAACTGTTACAGTTAGGAATGCTAAAAGCAGCTAAAAGAGACATTAATTTATAGTAATAGTGTTGTAAGTGTGTATTAGGAGTCGAACTGACAATAATAGCTTAGTTCTGTTTAATTACAATAGACGATATATGACGTAAAGAGTGGGAATATTGTTCATCCCTAGAAAAGTGAAATATCTGACACGTATTTAGGTCGGGTATTATTTCTTTAACTGAAGGAAAAAATAGCTCCATGTCTGTATTGCAAAGTGGGAAAGGAGCGCAATCTGAAACCAAGACGGTTGGTGACCCGAAGAGGAGAGAGAGAGAGAGAGAGAGAGAGAGAGAGAGAGAGAGTGGAAGAATGAAGGAAAATAAATTCAGGAACTCCAACCTATCACGAACAGGGATGCTGACATGTCGGCAATTTGAGTTCGGTCATTCGATTATGTGATGAATATTATTCTTTCAATATAACGGAACCACTAGATGAATTTTTCACTAATTTTGTAATTATATATCTGAGAGAATCATTCAAATGTGATGTTCAATTTCTTTTGGTTAATGTAATTGTTATATTTTAAATACGGTTGCTCGTGTTGTTCTATTCTATATCTCTGCTGAGATCTCTGTTACTCCATCATTTAATTTCATATTTTATTTTATTGTTTACCCAATACAGTCAGTAACACCTTGGTCCTAGATAATGATAACCAAAATAGCACACCACCTCCCTGACATCCACGGCACATCAACACATAGAAGCTAAATAGCGCTGCGGTAATGGGAGTAAAATACCTTGACCAGAAACACAACACAACAGCCTATGAGCCGGATTTGATCCCGCAACATTTGGCTCGAGTTCGGTACACTAACCTCTGTGCCTCCGCAACTGTCATAACATTTATAATTATTGTTGGCGGAATTATTCGGTTGCTTCTAGTTTTCTGTCTCATGCAAGAACAGGATTTTGCGCAAAGACCATATTAAACGGCAATCAGCGAGGAAAGAAGAATCTGTTGCGTTTGATTCGGCAAGAATAAATAATCAGTTCGAGTTCTATCTTGTATTCGAGTTATTTGGTGTTTCGCTGTGTGTTGGATGACGATTTCAAGAAAGGTTACACATTTTGTTTAAAAAGCAACTGGCACACACGGTCGAAGTACACAGTCTACGATAAGGTGGAGACCTATATATTATTCGAGGAAAGCGACTTCGCTAGTTTGGAACGTATATTCACATGAAACTAGGAGAAACTACTACAAAAGGATGAACATTAAGTGTTCGACAGAACAGAATATATTGATATAATGACAGGGCTATGTTAACTAAAAGTCAATCGTGAAAAACGTTTTGAATGTATTTAGTTTGACAATGGAAGATGGAAATTAGATTTGTGTTTATGCAAATTACTGCTTCGTTTGGGGCAGTTTTGTGACATCTGAAACAGAATGCATACAATTAAAAAGGAAACTTTGAATTAATCTCTGTGATAGATGATATTTTTACCAGATTTCATAAGCTGATACCACAATTCATAGACCCGTCTTTCGTTGTATCTCGTCTCGCTATAAAGCAATGGCTGAGGATTAACGAAACGGTTGGTGTTCTCTATCACAAAGATTCTTCTGTCCGTGTCCACAATGGACTTGCTATTGGTCCAGGTCTCCAGAAACAGATGTGCGATGTCCGAGTGGACGGTTAACACCTGCTCTGGTTCTTGCAGGTACCTCTCTTGTATCACAGCGATGCATGCTCTGTTCCAAGAAAGCAATATCTTTCTATGTAGATATCTCGCTACCAGTAAGTTCCCTGGTCAGATATAAAAAAGATTAAGAGTGAATAGACATGCGCAAGACGTATTCATGATTACCATAATAATACATAATGTTTTCACATTTCTTACTAAATGAGGCTGCTTTATGAAATGATATAACTAAAGGTTCATTAGCTTCAGAAATAACACACATAGGGTATTTGTGGTGCTATTAACTGGCAAACGTTCTAATGGATAGCTTTGAAGCACAGATGCCCTCTCTCTCTCTCTCTCAAGCAGTCACTATTGTGTCTACATACGAAAACAGATAGTGCAACCGATCACTTTAAATATTAAAAACACGTCCATGACCTAGCATGAATGTCAAGAAAGGCACCGCGAACTGCTCCGTCTCTGACACTGTAGGGGTAAACGTTTTGTACTAATCACAAAGTTCTTTATAACGCATCCATAGAACAAATACCATTGTATAACTGATACTGGTACTGGTATATATAGTGTACAGGCTTCAAGGAGAAACAATGCCAGCAATGTATTTTGGGGGAATAATGTTGTTGTTGTTGTGGGGTTTAACGCCATTTTTCAGCACGATGGGCTATACATGGCGGCCAGTATTAATGGTGGAGGAAGAACCCGGAAAACCCCGGAAAGAACCACCGACCCACGAGAAGCTACTGGCAAGCTTTCTCACATGCCCACATTGGCTGAATCTTAGACTCGAACCGTCGCAGACAGAGGTGAGATGGCAGTGATCCGTAACGAAGAGCGCTTTAGACCGCTCGGCCACTCGGGGCCCCGGGGAATAATGCTTTCTTCATCAATCAGACAACAAATTATTTACATATTTTTCATCACTATCCTTGTGTTTGTTTTTCAATATATTTATGTTTTGTGTTGTTGTTATTTTAAATTTTGTTGGGTGTGGTGTTTGTTGGGTGTGGGGTAGTGAGGCTGGGGGTTATTTGTTTACTTGATTGAAAATGACCGTTGTCAAATTTCAAAACCTTTGACACTGCGTCCACCCTATGAGTATGTCTTTAACTAATGTGTAGACCTACCCATCTCAAATTTTAGCTCCGACCAAATGTAGTGTGGAAACCGGAGCACTGAAGGAAGTGTTACTGGAAAACAGGTGAGCAAGATATCGTTGTTACACGACAGAAGGTCCAGTATTTCCATTTCACTTAAACCACACTGAGAAAGACAGATGTATCTGCAAAACGCACTCACTATCTGATCACCATATTTCCTCTCTAGTGAACACAACTTTTCCTTGGTGAATTCCAATACGCTGGATGGTAGATCGTTGTTTCCCGGGACGAAGTTAGACTGCCAGCACCGTATTATTTGTGTCACATTTGCGACATGTAAAAGATGTCTGCTTTCGACCAATGCTCTCCGCAGTGTGATTTCCTGCTCTGGTGTCACCCTTTGCTTAAATTGTTTCAGATCACTTTTAATGATTTTGATACAGAGATTTTCTGTGAGAGGTTCAAGGTGTACAACAGACTCTGTAGACTTAAGTTTTCCCTCCACTTGTTGCAGAACGGAACTCTTTGTATCCGAAGTCGAGGCTGTCGCTATAATATGAATCTTCGGTGGCAAGTTGTTGGTAATCCATTCAAGACCCGCATTATCAAAACTGTTTGTTTCACGAAGCTGATTTATTCCACCAAGAACTATCAAAAGATGCCGATTTCCTTTAGAGACCCGATTGAGCAAGCCATTGAAATAATTTTTCAATTTCTTACAGTCATAAATTTTAATATTGATGTTTTGCTGAAGAACAACATTGATCTGTTCACATATATTTCGAAATAAACGTTCACCTGTGGGTGGTTTTGGCAAGATATTTATGAACCTTGGGATCAAAATAGTCTCTTTTCCAAACAGTTCCCTGGCTCTGTGACAAATCTTAGAAACGGCCATGGATTTTCCGGAACCAGTTGGTCCTTTTATAAGAACAACCTGATGTTCCTGTCGTGTTCCAGTTATCAGTAACGATTGCACCTTTGCAACGACTTCCTCGAAACTAGTTTCTGAGTACTTTTTGTACAAAGTTTTGCAGTGGTAGAGGTTCACTAATGATTCCAAACATAGTTGGCGCTTTTTGATGGATATTGCTATTGGTTGTTTCTTTTCCAAAGAACAGTCGATCATGTACCGAAGCTTTGTTGACAACAGCGCAGAGAAGTTCTCCAAATACTCCTTGTGTTCGGAATGCTTCTCAAGATCGATGCCTCCGTCTTTCCATGTAGTTTTCATCAACACTTTGTTTTCAGAAAGGCATATTGACTCTATTTCATCTCTCATTCTTCTCAGTTTGATCAGCTTAGATTCGTTTGCAGATAGATTGGGCATAATGTCTACATAGCATGCTGCTTTATTTTGTTCATATTCGATGCCTTTAAAGATAAAAAAATCAATTGAGCAACAATAATTTTAAAAGATACTTAAAGGAAATAATTATAACATCCCAAGGCATTTTAACAGCTTACAGAAGCATTCTGAATGAACTATATGCCAGTTTGAAGTATCTATAGGAAAAGCAACATATACAGCCATATTGTTCTCATAAATATTACTTTTGTAGATTATATATTATTCGTGGTGCTGTTCCATTTCCTGGATTCTCGTGATAGGTAGCAGATGGAGATATTCAATGCAATTAAAGAAGGTTCGTGGATTTTTAAATGATGACGATCAAATAAGCAATGATTTAGAGAACTATTAAAAACGACAAGAAAAATAAAGGAAGAAAGGAATTAAACATCTCTTAGTGTTAAACCCAGGGGAAACAAACATAGTGATCCAACCTTTTTTAATTTTTGCATACTGAGCTAGTGGATTAAAAATTATATTATAATGTATTTAAGTGTTTCAATTTGGTGTTTTTTCCTCGACATTATTATTATTATTATTATTATCAAAGGAAATAACGGTTGAACGAAAAGCCTTTATCGATTTACAGAAAGCAAATCGGCTTTAAATTAAAACAAGCATTCGCAAATGCCCTCTTTAGAAAATATTAATGACCCATATTGCGCAATCATGGGGCAGCGGGTAGCCAAGTGATCTAAAGCGCTCACCTTCACAGATCACTGCCATCGCACCTCTGTCCGCGTGGGTTCGAGTCTCGGGTTCGGCCAACGTGGATATGTGAAAAAGCTTGCCAGTAGTTTCCCGTGCGTCGGTTTATTCGTCCACCAGTTATACTGCTCTAAAAAATGAAGTTAATCCAAAAAACAACACATCCGTAGCAGACAAAGACATTTAAATGTGATTTTCTGCTGTCTGTTTGCAATTTAACATGGATACTCGGATTTAAACTTGGCTTAGTTCATAATATGCTTGTGAGTTTTGTATCTTTCTTTACCTATATATGTTTAAACCCATTTGTAATGAGTGATGTACCATGGCTTTCTACTGTTACATGCAGTAAAATCACGACTCGCTCCAAATCGCCAACCATTTCGGATTACTTTTGCACAGTATCCTAAAATCACACTGCCTCCATTGTTCGGGTTTAAGGCCTCAAATTTCATTCTAATGAATAGCATTGCATAATTTCAGTTTTGTGAAAATATTAGATAGTATTTACATCTTTTTATATTTGCTATTTTATGTTCACATATTCATCTAATTGTTTTATATATAAGAATTTCACCAGAGTTGCCGAAGGTTACACTTTTAAAACGTCTTTACCAGCGTCTGCCTCAAGAATAAAAGATCCTCATAATGATAGATATCCACTATAGCAAGGTGAAATTCAAAGGATTAGAAGGTCACTGGTTGAAAGCTTACCAACGACATCTCTGAAGACAAACAAGCATCCCTCCGGTGCGAGATGAAGAGCGTGCGTTATTTCACTCTCTAAAACTAAAGAAGAAAATGCGTTATTTGCTTTGGGGACTATCTCTTGGAAGGCAGAACAATGTAAATCAATAAAAGAATACATACATTAGTTTTGAGTTGTAACTGTAAAACTCTCGACAATTGAAACTAACATAAACAGTCGTCACATGTTCAACAGTTTTTTTTTTCTTCCTTTAACACAATCATCAAAATACAAAGACTCACACACGCAACTAGAATTTATTCAAATGGAACGATATTTATGGCATCGTGAGTGCAGACGACATTTATGTCATCGTAAATGCGAAATATAATTTTATTAAAAAAAAACATTTCAATAAAACAGCAAGAAAGAAATGTATCATTGTCCTAGTCTTATTTTAAAAGGGAATCAAAAATTACATAATTGATTGTAATATGCAACGCGTTCACATATGCAGGAATTCATGACCGTTTGAACGGTCCAAGCAGGTGAATTGATCGTACAGAATATCCTTAATTTAAGCTTCAATTTATATAAAAGTCTTCGAGTAAGTAGTTTATTTCATGAATTGCCAATAGTTCCAAAAATGTGAGATAAGAATTATATAATATTTAATAAAGTTTGTGTTTCAATATGATATAGATGATGCACATAGAAGAAGTTTACTTCGCACAGTATAATACAATGTGGTAGAATTATTGTAGTTGTACCAACCGGATGTAAAGAAACGCGCCTGCTTCTTGTGATGGACAACATTCATAAGCCCCTCTTCGTATAAGATACTGGCAGACGTCTGGATCATTTCAAGGAGACGTTTGCGCATGTCCGACCATGCCGTCACTTCCTCCGAATGTTGCTTAGGATCTGTACAAATTCTGGTAAAAAATTCAATTAGAATAATTACTGATGGACACTTTTATAAAAAAAAGGTAAATATCGTTAACATATAAATTACCCATTCTGAGCGTAACGACTTACAAGTGTACACCGCATTGACCATAAAATACTTCTATCAAATTGATAGCTTAGGATTTTTATTTTGAGCATTTCTTTGAGAAAATATATATGCATGCTCGAATTTTTTGTTGCTTTTCTGAAGAAAACGTGCAATTTTGTCCATTTTATATCTGATTCTACCAACAAACCACCAGGCACGATTCTATCGGTAGACTTTCTACGATTAAGATTTCTAAAAGTCACCTACTAAGGCATAGAATTTGACTTAGTTTCCTGAGAAGAAGAAAAAAAAAATAATAATAGAAAACCACCCAAAGCAACATTAATTTATGTTTTTAACTAAAATATGAAGGATCTTTTGACATGAGCCCGAAAATTGTTTTCCTTATATGTTCATAGTTTTGGCAATTTCGGTTGAAACAGTTGTCTTGAGTCTCGATATCATCAAAGTATCTTAAAAGATAAGAATAATAACCATCTACTCTGTAGCGAATTATTTTCGGGGGGATGGTATATTTGGTGTTTTTATTTTTTATTCGCGATGAATCGGCATATAGCTAAAAAGTAAATGAAGATACCATAACACAAATATTTATAATAATAAAAAGTGCAAACACCATTACGACATTAAAACACGGCAAAACGATCTGAAATGAAATTTTGACACAGCAGAAATAAACACCCTAAAGAGTAAGTGATTAATACCAGCTTACTGCGGAAAATTCTGAAATTTTGAAGAGACGGGCCTGAGAACATACACCGGAGGTATTCTATTCCTATCAAGGGTGTACCACTCATCCAGGAGAGAGATATCTGAAAGGTAGCCATTGAGAAACTTAGACACATATAATAAATGTGTTACTTGCGGCCACAAAAATAATTTCTTAAAAATATAGTGCCTATTTTGTTGTATTAAAGATGACTTATATTCGCCTTTTGCTGAATTTCTTGACGAGGACGCTCTGTCCATCCTTCACATTCACTCATGTAATTGTGCTACTAGATACAAAATAGATTTTAAAAATTTTCTTGACGTCAAACTTTTTCTCTCACTTATTTCTTTATTCTGAGTATATAATCAATTAATTAATCAATCAATCAGTCAATCAATCTGTCAGTTACAAAGTAATAATAATAATAATAATAATAATAATAGTAATAATATAACAATAATAATACAAATAATAATAATAATAATAATAATAATAATAATAATAATAATAATAAACAACTTGTTTTATTGAGGGTAACATAATTGGTACATGCTAATCTTTCACATGGCCCTTTTAAACTTGACAAAAATGTAGTTCAAAATAAAAACAAGACCAAAAGATATTTTATAACATCCAGTAATATCTCTTTTCCATAGATATAGATATATATAGATATGTACCTTGACCAGACTTAAATGCATGACCCCTGACGTGCTGGAATTCACTTTCATCAAAAGTACTGGGCAAAGAGACATCACCGTACTTCATACCAACCAATCCCTTATGAGAAAAATATCACGTTTGTGCGGGTTATCACATCGAAAATAATTGTATTCTGTTGTTTTTATTATTATTTATAAACCTGCTCAATCATAGAGAGCGAGCACATGATCTTTCTTGATACGAAACTTCGAATGTATTTCACAGCACTTGAACATAATTATAATCTCATCATCTGGGTGAATTTACCTCAAAGACATTTAGCGTTTCAGTATTTTACAAATATTGGATTATTGATTCTGTAAGTATTCTTTGCAGAAATAATTAGCACTGAAAGAAAACGAGAGAATTTCAATAAATTCACACTTGCATTTAGAGCTATTTTGAAACTGAGTTTTTTATATATAAAAAAGAAACTGAGTGACTCGACATTATTTATGCTTTTATTACTGTATCTATCATGATCACCGTGACAATTTTTTTTATTAACTACTTGACGACTGAATATGATAAGCACACTGTAATAAAAAAGAAAAAAGGGAATATATTCCACTTAGGCAATACAGCAGAAAGCCGTTGTACCAAAAAGAATGGGAATATTGACTCGTTATGAGCTGCATTTATTTCTTCGATTCTTCTCTTCAGCTGCTCTTGGTCCAAAACTGGGTCATGGTCACAGCCCTCCAACATGTCCACCAGTATAACATCCAGCCCGTGCCGGACGCAGTGCTTCTGAAGATCAGGCAAAACCTCGTGCCATAGTAGTCGCCGTTCTGCATCGAACTCTGAAACACGTCATGACAAAATCAGTCAAAGTTTACTTTTTCTATTCCAGGGCATGTTTCATTATACATACATACATACATACATACATACATACATACATACATACATACATACAGCCAGATCGCAAGATTTCGTATGGTACATAATAACCAAAACTTAGTGTGAAGTATTTGGTTGCATACAGTTTGGTTGGTTTCGTTTTGTGGGTTGGAAGCCCGTTTTCAGCACATGATAAGTCATACATGTGCGGATAGTATATTATAGTGGAGGAAGAACCCGTGAAAACCCCATGAGGAACAAACGACCCACGGACAGTGACTGGCAAGCTTTCTCACATACCCACGTTGGTCGAACCCAAACTCGAACCCATGCTGACAGAGGTGAGATGTCAGTGGTCTGTAAAGGCGAGCACCTTAGTCTACTCGGTCGTCCAGGGCTCCAGTTACAAATGGGTCGGGAAACGTTAATCGTGGATGTCAACTGATAAAAATGAGCCCTTGATCTTGAAAAATAAAATTAACTTTGAATTTCAATTTTAAATTCGCTCAAGGCTATTTACTCGTGCAAGCTGCAACCCGTTTGACATTGTCTTCTACCGCGGTATGGGTGGGCGGGGGCATTGCCTGCTCCTAACAAAGAATACTTTTTTTAAACTTAAATATACATTTTACGTAATTCTACATACTTGAAATAATGACATACCTTCATAATTTGCACATATATAAAGTTTGACGGTCGTAGGTGGAAGGGGAGGCAGTTCTTCCAATCTACCAAGCAGGACATTTTTAGTCACATCTGTCTGGTCCATCTTGAATAAAGCCAGATATTTAAGCCCATGCTGTCTTCAGATACAAAGTTTGGATGGAATACTGAAAATATAGATGATAAAATACACATGACAGAAATGCAAAGAGTTCTAGATTTGCTACGTCTGTTAACGAGCGTCCACCATCTTTCGGATCAAGCATCTTTTCTTTGGTTATCGATGGAAAAGGCGGATCCAGGATGTTTTTCAAAAGGCTTCACTGTTGGGAAAGGATGGATTGTATTGTTTTCATCGTAAAGATTCTGTTTGGAGGCCATATATTCATAGTATTTGTCAAGTTTTATCGTTATTTTTTAAAATTTTATGTACGTTTTACAGAATTGAAACATCTTTACCTTGTGTATGTTATCTTGTACATAATGCTTACATTGTTCAGAAGGCTTTATTTGTGCAATTCTTCATTTTTGTGTTTAGGAGGGGCGGATTTTGTCCTGAATCCCTGTCAGGATTTTCAACTGACGGGAAAAGTCTTATGTTAAAAAAGATAAAATGCATATATTTAATTCGCTAAAACTTCAAAGTGAATAATTTGTCTGAATGTCAGTAGAAACGGAACTTTGAAAAAATATGTAACTTGTTTTCATGAATTAATCATCTAACATTTGCAATGTGAAGACCACTTAAAAGATGACCTTCACCGATTTTAAAGAATTCAGTCACATGGCTAATAAACACGTGAACAATATCAAGATGTTGACCGAAAAGATTAGTGTTAAATTATCTGCGTTTCTTTTATACTTCTCTTTTACTTGTTGACGTAACTGCAGCTTTTTATCAGTAATGTATGACGCTGGCCAACTAACAAAACACAGTGAAAGCTAATGCATACAACCGAGAACTTAAATACTGTAAATCTCACACAGATTTAATTTCCTTTTCTCCATACCATGCAATCGTGTAATTACGTCTCTATGGTTACTATTCAAAGCAGTCATAAATTTATTAACGTGTCTGTTCAAGATACAGATATTAATCACGCAGTGCAGCAATATGGACATGAACATATAAAATGATGTTATAAAATTATATTCTATTTATATTACACTGAGGCTAAGAAAACCTCAGTCAATAGGACCTGATTAAACTATTCTTAATCCGATTCTCCCACTCCTCCACACCCCTACATCACCTAATTAACTGAAATACGCGACATTGTAACCTTCGGCAGTAAAACATACCCATAACTAAATTTCCAGTATACATGTGTCCCAAACCACCAGTTTTCGTAAAGTTTCTGTCATTTAGTTTTTTACATACAGACTTGCAAAGTTTCCTTTTAATTAAAAAGTGTACAACGAGAGATATATCAAAGATATAGCGTACTTACTCTACAGATATTTTATGTACATCACATACAAATATACATACTTGCATTTCCAACGCAGTGAAGACTGTCTACCAGAAACTTTGGACTGACAGAATGAATGAACTTTTCAGATACCTGTCCAGTGCGTCCGCTACAAAATGTAGTTCTTAACCTTTTGCGAATAGTTACAATCTCCTTTGCAAATTAAAATTAAAATTGCTTCTTTTAGTTTCTGAACTTCTATTTTCATTCAAATGTATTAAATAAATATGAAACACTTTTGATTTAAACATGAACGATGGCTTAAATGAAGAAAGAAAACCACTACAAACACAGTATAGTTATCTACTTGAACAATGAACACGCTGGTTTTCAGACAGAAGACCACTACAAACATAGCATGGTTACCTACTTAAACACTGAACACGCTGGTTTTCAGACAGAAGACCACTACAAACAAAATATGGTTACAGACTTAAACACTGAACACGCTGGTTTTCACATACCAGCTAGCATCTTGAAACGAGTGGGAAATATAAACTAAACGAAACGTGGAACCAGCAAGAGTTAATTTAAACATCTAAATGTATCTGCAGTTGATATAAGTCATTATTATGATTTATTTAACATCGCTACAAACCATACAATTGTTTATATTCTCCATGAGTAACTTTCCCCTTTCCTTAAGTTCGAGTGACTACATTTTGCAATTATTCATAGGTCCATATACATCGTCGCATGACACAGGCGAAAATACGCCACACTCGTATTTTAATGGAGCGAGAGAGAGAGAGAGATGTAGTTGGGAGGTTGAGGAGACTTACCATAAAGGCATTTATTCGTTCCCTATCCCCATATTTCTTTATTGGTCGATTAGTCAGCTGCCTTACCAACCCACACAATGTTAGAGAAAGGTTGAAGGAGGGTAGAGCGGCCTTCGGACATTTTTATATTAAATCATATGTTTTTAGACCCCTATTGATATGTTTTCTTAGGCATGAAGAAATATATAAAAAATAGAAAACCATTAAATAGATTACAAAATGTGTATTCCTCTTTACAAATAAATGTACCGTACAAATCTTGACAGACTATTGCAGCTTTGTATCACTGGTATTGTGAATACTGTATTAAAATCCAACGGAACGTGTACACCTAACCATTACAAGGTCTCAGGATCTTGTAGGTTACTTGGTGCAAGTTGTGTTTTCTGGGCTTTTTTTCTCACTATACTACACTCTAATGAACAAATGCCTTTATGGTAAGCCTGCCCTGCCTCACCACAACATCTCTCTCTCTCTCTCTCTCTCTCTCTCTCTCTCTCTCTCTCTCTAGACAATCGTAGAAAGTTACCAGCAAAAATCTGTTAAAATACGATGCAAGCCTTGCTCACTAGCGCAGGATCGAGATCTGTTCAAATTGTTTATATTGGGATGACGATCACGACAGAAAGAGTGTTGTATACTCTATGGACTGATGTTGCTTTCAGGGAAATAATATAAATTCAATACCATATTGCACAAGCATACTTTTGATTCATTTTGTTTTCACATACAGTGGCGGGTATCGTATTAGGCAGTCAAGGCAGCTCAGTAGGGTGGCAGAATTGGGGTGGGGGGTGGGGGTGGAGGGTGGGGCAAATTTTTAAGTTTGAAAAGCTGACTTTCTTAAATGCATGTTTAACTTTTTTTAAAGGAGTAAATACTTTATTATGGCGGCGTGGGTGTGGAGCAACTCTGAAATCGCCTACGGGCGGCAATTAGAAACTCCTCGCGTAGTGTACCAATAGATCAACAGCTACAGTCACTACCTGCTTTTAGAGAAAGATCTCGACATGTTTGTTAAATGACAAACCCATTCCATCATGCAGGGCTTTGGTAAAACATCCAAGCAGAAGCTTATTTACATCATATACGATCAAGTTCTTGAAGTCGTGCAGCACCATCCATACCATGGTCTACAACTGAGTTAGAACTTAAAGTACAGACTACATATTAATAGCACCAATAACAAAGATTCAAATGTGCACGGATTTCTTAAACGTAGGTTAAAGAATGTAAAAGAAAGGGTCTACTTCAGCTAAGTAATACCAAAGCCTGTCAATGGAACCTTCAACATAAGATCCAGAATTGACAGTGATCTTCAGAAATCCATAAATAACCATACAACTAGTTGCCAGTCTAATATTGTCTATGAAAAGAATTCACGTAATTTCATAAATATAAGTCTGTGTGTGGTGTTTTTTTTTTTATTTTTAACGTAGGTACACATATTTTAGTCATATCGCTGTGATGACTGCAGTCTGGCAGTTTATAGTGATGTCTAGCACTGGGGCATCATGCTGCAGACATGAAGCATGATATCCCACCCAGTCACATTATCCTGACACCAGGCCGACCAGTCCTAACACTAACCTCTTAATGCTGAGCGCCAAGCCAGGTAGCTGTTAGTATCATTTTTATAAGTCTTTGGTATGACTTGGCCGGTATTCGAACCCACATCCTCCCGCATCTAACCACTTAGGCCAACATGTCATTTAAATATAAGTAAAAAGTTAAGCAATCATACTCAGATAATCCTAATCCTACCATAACTTCAAAACATATAATCCTTGTGGCAGCCGGCCGAGTCATACCAAAGACTCATAAATATGGTCCTAACAGATGCCTCGCTAGGCGCTCAGCATTAAGAGGTCAGTATTAAGACTGGTCCGCCTGGTGTCAGAATAATGTCAATGGGTGGCACGTAATGTTACATGTCTGCGGCATGATGCCTCATTGCTAGACATCACTATAAACTTCCGCAGTGTAGACATCGTAGCGATATCGTAGCATGACTGAAAAATTGTTAAAGGTAAGTTAAAATTCCAAATCACACACATACTGTATCAACCAACTTTCTTGAAATAAAAAGAGTATGAAAGGAACGTTGTATGACTTTCATTTAATTTAATTTGTAAAATACTACGACTTAGTTGTTTTTACTGAAGTAAATGTGATCTATCTACGATCACTACATTTTTACTGCCTTTTTATTTGCAGTAAACCAAAGAGCTACCGATAACCCCGGCGGTGTTGCAGTACTCATACAAAACGCACTTTTCAATCACGTGAAATATATTTACACCGAGTGTAGAAACTGTATTTTTATCTTAATGAACAATCAATTATTTGAGGTTCATTATCGTGTCATACTAGGCCGCATATAAATACTCCCGCCGCGACGTATTAGAAATCAATATGACTTCATATTTTAAAGGACACTGAATATGAAATATACTGGATACGGACTGGTTAAAGTACACTGTATTATGAAATATACTGGATAGGGACTGGTTAAAGAACACTGAATATGAAATATACTGGATACGGACTGGTTAAAGGACACTGAATATGAAATATACTGGATACGGACTAGTTAAAGGATAGTGAATATGAAATATACTGGACACGGACTGGTAATTTTAATTCTAGAACTGCTTATAGAGATGTCTATATGATTGATGATGACTTAAAGTTCGTTCCATCACTCGATTTTTGTACATTATAAGATCGACAACATTGACAAGCCTTGAAAATCGAGAGATACGGAGGTGAATGAATTTGGTAAAAAATGATTCACGTGTGGTATCAATTGTCTAAATGGTCGAGTAGACCTTGCTGAACAGTGAAATTTCTCATGTCTTGCAAGCGGCAGAAGATGTCAAGTATAAATTAGAGAATTCATATGATGAGGCAAATTATTTTGGGGATCTTGTAAATTCATTATCTAAGAGTGCCTGACTTGAAATTACCAAAATGATATCAAATCTAGAATGGTTACAGATTTTAAAAGCGTGCTGAATCCATCTTAAAGGCAAGCTTTGTGGTATTTGTTATAAATTTTATGGAACATTTAAGAAAACTGTTAAAGTGCAGAAAATATATCATAGCACTTTATTTAACATCTCTCTTTAACGCTGTTTTCTACAATTTTATCTTTCCTGATAGATGGAAAATGGGTTTAATTATACTACATTTTTAAGAAAGGCAGCCATGTGATAGAAACAATTA
The DNA here is from genome assembly GCA_028554795.2 of Sinohyriopsis cumingii. Taxonomy (NCBI): domain Eukaryota; kingdom Metazoa; phylum Mollusca; class Bivalvia; order Unionida; family Unionidae; genus Sinohyriopsis; species Sinohyriopsis cumingii. The sequence goes on from CM068826.1 coordinate 36,194,443, forward strand.
TAGAGGAATCACTTTTATAGATGCCTGCAGTAAATTATTTAAAGCAGTTCTAAATGAAAGATTTAATACTTGTTTCACGAACTTTGATAAGATGTCTGAAGAACAGGCGGGATTCTGGGCTAGTTATTTCACAGTAGATACTATTTTTATATTGCAGTCTGTGGTACAGAAGTATCTATTTGGATCTGATTGGATGACAAAGAGGCTGGCCACACTTCCAGTGATATAACACTTATCGCAGTTGCTCACTTTCCCAACTGGAGTTCCGAAACCAGGAAAGAAAAGGAATCTTACTGGATACGCCGCCTTAGTACATTGAAACCAAGCGGTTTAAACCAAGAAGACTAGATAAAGACAGCCATGCAAAAATAAAATTATCTTTAGCAGCCGACACATTTTCTTTTAGATAATTCTCTAAATTTGCTTAATAGTCTCTAATTACTACTATAACAATGAAATATCCGGGATATAATTTGAGCTTACATAAATTTACATAAAATAACAGATGTTGTCATGGATCATCGATTTCTAAGTCGATACAAATATTTTCCAGTATACGCAACTAGTTGAAATAATTTAGTTCAAACATAACAAATGTAAAGGTTTAATTCCTGTAGAAATAGCCATGTAAAGTTTTACAAACATAACCGTTTTTCTGTTTTATTTGTTGTCTTGTCTATGTTTTGCATTTGCCTTTGAAAAAGACTCATCAAAGAGTCGAAAGCGCTCACGCAAGTTAGATGCTAGTTTTGTATTAAATCAGATTTCTCAAGAACAACTAAGTGAATATTTTTCTATTAAGCTGGATGCGACAAGGTTGTATATTGAGTCCTCCCCTTTTCTCATTGTTTATAAATTATTTATTACCAATAATGATTGAACTGGAATTTTTGTTCACAATGAATTACAAAATATTATTTTGTTTTACTTTATGCGGATGCCATTTATAATTTTGCTGATACTATTTTAGAATTACAAAGAAATATATACACACTGGAGCACTTTTATGTAAATTGTGGCCTTACTTGTTGTTGTTGTTGTGGGGTTTAACGCCATTTTTCAGCACGATGGGCTATACATGGCGGCCAGTATTAATGGTGGAGGAAGAACCCGGAAAACCCCGGAAAGAACCACCGACCCACGAGAAGCTACTGGCAAGCTTTCTCACATGCCCACATTGGCTGAATCTTAGACTCGAACCGCCGCAGACAGAGGTGAGATGGCAGTGATCCGTAACGAAGAGCGCTTTAGACCACTCGGCCACTCGGGGCCCCGTGGCCTTACTGTAAACATGGATAATACAAATATAATTGTTCTAGAAACGGTGGTATACTTAAGAAGTCTGAAATGTTTGGCTTGTAGTAATGAGAATAAGAATATCAAAACTTTAACTTTTTAAAACTATTTGAGAGTAATGTGCTCTAGCAGATTAAATTATTGAAAGGCAAACTGAAAGACTTGTTCCACACGCTAATAAAAATTAATTCCAATCAAGAAATTACTAAGGAAACTCTGATCTCCATCACCATTTAATAAACATATGTTTTCTTTCCTCCAACACAACTGTCCATAATAGGCTGTAATAAAAAATGGAATTGTCAGTGGTCATAACCTAACATTCCTAACGATGAGCTGCTTTTGTTGTATGGGCATGTTATATACATATATACATACCCCACCAGTTTCACAAAGTCTTGCATGAACGGCAAGCACAAACATTAACTCAAGCGAGTGAAGTGTAAAATATGGGTCATTTTGACTTACTTCTGTCATGAGGTTGTAGTGCTCATCAAAATACATCCTCTCATCGATTCTCATGACTCTAGGTAGAGTAGTACGTATACATCATGCAAAGAATCAATGTGACCATGAGCTAAACACAAAGAACTTTAAGCTAAATCAGTACAATTTGAAATGTAGGAACACTGGCTCTTATTGTTTTTCAGGTGTAGTACAAATAGAGAATATACGTTCGTCTAGTTTCATGTTCATAGCATGAACAGTGAAAACGCAACATGTTAGCAAAGCTAGTGAACGCATGCAATATGGGTCATAGTGACCTACTTTTGTGTTGTTGGTATAGTACTCATCAAGATGCATCCCCTTGCCAAGTGTCATGATTCCAGATACAACTAGGTATACAGGATGAGCTAAACGCAGAAAGCCTAATCTAATCAACTGAAGTTTGAAATATGGGTCACAATGACCTTCTTTTGTTGTAAGGGTGTGATGCCAATAGAGATGCATGCAGTCATTTTGTTTCACGATTCAAGCATGAACTGAGCTAGAAAAATAAACAGAAAACAAAATTCTACCATAGTCAGTGATTCGCCAAATATGGCCTAATTTGTGATGAGGATACATAAATCTTCTACATCATCTTTAATACTTGTCTTAAAAAATTCAATTGGCAGACATCAACTACTTAGGAAGAAAACCGCGTCTGCGTTCAAAGTGATCGACTTTGTGGCAAACAAACATACACTGCACCACTAATTTCATTATGGCATCTGTTGAAATGGTATGTAGTAAGTTACGTGTCTGAAGGATGACTGCATCTTCAAGAAGTTGTTTCGGGTGAGCAAATGTGACCCTGCACTGGTACATGTTATACTGCACTAGTACATGTTATACTGCACTGGTACATGTTATAATGCACTGGTACATGTCATACTGCATTGGTACATGTTATACTGCACTGGTACATGTCATACTTTTGTAAATGTCTGTATCCGGAAAATCTAACTGACGCACGCCTCTGTTCAAACTACTTAATATTAATCTTGTGTTTTTCTAACTTTTTGTCTTTTTAAAAACCGTTGACTCTATTACAAACTTATGCAATGAAGAAAATAGATAATTGGGGTGGACACACGTTCGTATTTTTTAAGTCTACAGTATGATGGTTAATCATATAATCACATCTATATGACAGAATATACATAATTACACAATTTGTAAAGTATTTATTTAGCTTGAATGTAATTTTTACAAGAATATGGCTCAGGATTCACTCATATTCCCCACTGAATGAGATTTAACACATCAACAACAAAAATTAAATTATTCTCTTGTACTACAGATTAGAGAAAGAAGAAATAGCTTAAAACTGTATATGAATGGGAATCATTTTATTCCTAAATTATAAATTAATCAAGAATAAAAAATGCATGTTGGTCCTACCCATAGCAACTAATACATTTGGAGATATTCTTGTTTGATTTGCGGCATTCAGAAAACATCTTTGTTGAATCGCATCTATAGCTTTAAACTTTCAAAAGCATACAGTGTTGGCCCAGTGGTAGCACTAAGAACTAATGAATGATACATTTCAAGTTATTTCTATATACTAATATGCATGAATATGGTTGTATTGAATGCATAAGCTGACTTTGGCAGTAACGTCATATTTACGTAAAATTGGGTGATTCTCTATGGAACCATAATGGAGGAAGTATATTTTTTAAAATTAAATTTAAGTTCGGAGTAGGGATATTTAGAAGATAAACAATCTTATATCACTATAATTCCACATAAATAATTATGTATGCTTCGAATGGTCGCGTCAGAAAATGACAATAATTGGCGACCTTTACATGAGGATACTAGAATGATTTTACTCATATGTATCATGTATTTAAACTTTGCTGTCTTTCCGTCAGTCTGTCTGTATATATATATATATATATATATATATATATATATATTCATGAACTCTGATGAACCATTGAAATGTGTGTATAATCAGAATTGTGTTGGAACAAATGAAAATACACTTGTTATATAATGAACAAGACTTTTATTAATACTTCGCTAAAGGTAGAAAATGTGTTTAAATCTGCGTGGATTGCGTTTTTTTTTTTTTGCATATGAGTACAGCGATGGTATAACATACAGATGCGCAAAAAATATACTCTACGAGGGCGATATCTTTATAAGCGCATTGTACTGCTAATTCTCACGAGAAAGACAAATTTAAATAACGAAGAAAAAGTAACTACATTAGACCGCACTAGTAGCCAGTTTATTGAATACGAACACGTGCCTTGTAAGTTTGACCTTGTTTCGAAAACAAACTATTCCGATTATTTGATACATGTAACGTTTTTATATGTATGTTGAGATCTGACATAGACAAAAATTCCTTTAAGGGCAAAGCGTAAATAAGGCATTCATCTAAAATGTTCTAGAAACTACTCGAACCATCATACGACGTGCTGCAATCAAGCCAAACAACAACATCCAATAACGTTTACATGATATTTCCAAAATAAGCCGAAAATCGATGCTGAAAGGAAACCAATATGAAATGACACAGCTGGTCCTTTATAGGCAAATTATCTTATTGCATTATTGAAATAATTATAAATCTGTTCTTGCAATGCAGTTTTCACCTACAGGCTACATGCATCGATCCACTCAGGCTCAGGTATAGTCAACGTTTAAGACTAATTAGACCCAACGACAGTTTGCATGCATGCAATTTGCAATTATACGGTGACAACCTGACGATAGATTTACATTAAATGAGAATTAAAAAAATATATTTACTATAACAATGACTACTGCTACACTTTTTTTCAGAACTATATCGAAAAAGTCGGTTTAAGTGTAAACGTGAAGCCATGTATAAGTCAGTTTTGAAGTATCAGGATGAATAGAATAGAATAGAATAGAATAGTAAGATAGATAGATTTATAGATAGATATACAGAAAGACAGAAATACAGACAAACAGACAGACAGACAGACAGACAGACAGACAGATAGATAGATAGATAGATAGATAGATAGATAGATAGACTGAAAGTAAGACTCATTATCTGGCACAATATTTCTGTGAATCGGGATAGCACACCAGATGTCCTCTATTACGATTAATACTATAATAGATAATCCATACTTTTCTAGCTGTATGTCGAAATAATTGTTTTTCAAATGAACCGTAATTTTGGACGAACACGGATAAAGTAACTCTAATACCAAGGACATGAAGAAAAAAAAAACAATCAAACGTTCAATTATTACTCCATACAGCTAGAAAAAGCTTGACATGTCTGATTTAAGCCACAGCAAAATTATTTTAAGATGTATATATATATATATATATATATATATATATATATATATATATATATATATATATATATATAACACGTTTAATGCATGTTTTGACGATGCTGGATGGACATTGACATTTTGAACTGTATATCGCGAAATATATTTAAGATAGATAGACCTGGAACTATTACTGAAACATATATATGTCAAACTATATATTGTTACATGAATATTTACATTCATGAATTGACGGGAGAGAGAATGTTGCAAGGTCATTCGATTTGTATTTCTGAATACTATACGTACCCATGATGGATCAGAATCCATTTGTTTTAGCCAGCCTTTCAAATCCTAATAGTAACTGCTTCGGACATACGTAACTAGTCAAGTAATTTTGGATCTTTCCATCATTTATTGAAAAAGTTATTTTCTTTGTTAAAGACGCTTTGCTTAGCAATTTGTCCCCCCCCCCCACTTAGGCTATGTCCACTTCTTTCAACAATCAATTCAAATTTCGTATATTCTGGTTTTGTTCAAAACCGATCACTTCTATTCAGGCATGAAAAGGGTTGCGAACTACGTGAAAGATTTATTTAACTTCGAAGCCGAATAGCTTGACAACGCGCCATTCTGACTACTTTGGCTATTTCTGAGAGACAAATAAATGAATTGGATTTATGTCAGAGCAGTTACTGATTTTAAAATCAATACATTCTGTAAGCCGGAAAATTTCCTCAAATGAAGATTCCGCAATATATTCGGATTACATCGGGTATTTCTACGACTAAATTCACTGTAATATTGACCGAGAATGTACGAATGAAAACTAGTTCGATGTATTTGCAAACGTTTGGTCAATACTTGTGTCGTAAATAATCGATATTGTCCGAATGTGAGTTATTAGCATACATTCGGGGTATGATCCGTAGGATGGACCTCGGTAGTATCATTAAAGGGCTTTTGGATTTCTCTTACTGATATAGGACAAAACCTTCGATATACCATGATTTTTCCATTGAATCAAATGTGAGATCTTCTGTCGATCCCCCACCCCACCCCCGCCCGTGTATCTTCCATGCCAGAATGGCCGGTTGGCACAACTTCGTTTTACCCTTGTAAAACAAAACGGGTTCATATTGGATCTGTGCGGAGCGATCTTGATAATACCACTGTCCTTTAGAAATCGACCTGACATTTAAATATAATGGCGGTGGTATGTGGACGTATGATACCTGTACGTTCTGTCAACGCGAGAAAGCCGTCCACATGACATAATTCGGAACTGGTCTCGGTGATGTCGTCCGCGAACATGTTCACAGGAGCCCCAACTGTTGTAAATCGAGACGTTGCCAACACGTCATGAGAAAACTCGTTGCAAGCTCTGCTTTGGCTAGGTGCAGAAATGATACGAGCCTTCCTACCACTCATAATCTCTAAAGGTGTGACCTTGGTAGATACTTGTACACATGTCCTGTATGTAAACTGTGTACTGAGTTGCCAGACATCCCAATGTTTTGCTTGGTCATTGGTTACCTTGGATAGCTTTTCTTTCAGGGTCTTATTGTCATGTTATCTCTGGCCATTGGTTTGTGGATGGTATGCAGAGGAAATCATGTGGTCTATATCCAACTCACTTGTTAGGTTATGTATGAGCTTGTTTGTGAACTATTTTCCCTCATCAGTTATGACTGAGTCAATAGCACCAAGGCGACATATGATATTAAGTAGAAATTGTGTTACTTCGTCAGCATTTTTGTTCGGTAGACCTTCAGACTCATTCCACTTGGAAAAATGATATGTGGCTGCAACAATATATTTGTTCCCGTTGTCTTTCATTGGAAGAGGACCGATAACTAAAGTCGATACTTTGGATGTCACTGGTAGAGGATTCAGAGGGTATGCTGCTTGTATTGACCGTATATTGAATCTACTGCATTTATCGTAGTCATAGACATATTTTATTACATATTGTAGTCATGGACATATTTTATTACATATTGTCGTCATGACATATTTTATTACATATTGTAGTCATGGACATATTTTATTACATATTGTCGTCATGGACATATTTTATTACATATTGTCGTCATGGACATATTTTATTACATATTGTAGTCATGGACATATTTTATTACATATTGTCGTCATGGACATATTTTATTACATATAGTAGTCATAGACATATTTTATTAATATTGTTTCATTCCCTTCCATTAATACCCTTCCAGGAATTTATCATGTGTTTTGTCATGACCTAGGTGTCCCCCAGCATATTTACCTGTTACAATACAAAATAACTTCAATTTTACTTCTAAGTACAAGAAAAGAATGTTTATAATTATGTGTTGTCTGCAACGCAGAGATAAAAAAGGGAGTATTTAGAAGAGAACTACAGAGACAGATGATGAAAACGGAGGGAGCAAAAAAAGAGAGAAATGGAGGTAGAGGGGCCACTGAGATGAGTAAGAGAGAGAAAGAGAAAGAGCAAGAGCTAGAGATAAGAGAGAATGAGATGAAGGCAGAAGAATAGAGATAGAGGGACAGAGACAGAGTGAAAACAGAGAGAAAGAGGAAGTATATATTAGAGTACTAGAGAGACATGGTGAAAATGGTGTGTGCGTGTGTGTGTGAGAGAGAGAGAGAGAGAGAGAGAGAGAGAGAGAGAGAGACGGACAATATAAAGGAAGATGGGAGAGAGGGGGAATAAGAGCGTGTGGAAGAGGGAGATGTAAGAGAGGAAGTCAAAGAAGACAGAGGAGGAGAGAGAGAGAGAGGAGGAGAGAGAGGAATAAAGAGAGGAAAACAACGGAATATAGGGAAAGGAAGGTAGGATAACAGGGGGTAAGAGAGAGAGAGAGGAAAACAGAAAGAAAGGAAGAGAGAGGAAGACATATATGAAGAGAGAGAAAGACAGAGAGGAAGAGCGAGATAGCAGAGACAGATAAAGAGAAGAATAGAAAGACAGAAGAAGAGAGATAGGAATAGAAAGAGGAAGAGTGATATATATATATATATATATATATATATATATATATATATATATATATATATATATATATATATATATATATATATATATATAGAGAGAGAGAGAGAGAGAGAGAGAGAGAGAGAGAGAGAGAGTTGACAGGGTTTGAAGACAGCGGACGCTTTTAAATGCTAATATATTCAAGCCTACATTCTAATAAGGAAAAATCCCTATACGTTTAATTACAAATTGAATCAGTTAATTAACGAAGTACTGAGCAGTTCTTCTAATTAAATCTAATCACTCCCTGGAGTAATGATGGGTAATTGATCTTGACAGAGTATGGAGATATCAATATGTTAATTAACTTAGCAAGACGTATTAACTTGTTGTTTTTTTCTGTTTTTTTTTCTTCTGGGCATTAGATCCGGTCTCTGTACTTTTTATCTGATTAACATAGAATTTTACATTAATATTATATTATGATTACTAATTGTTTAATGTACTACTTACCATAATGAAGGCTTTCTAGGATTGTTTATACTTCATTTCTTCTAAGAACACGGCAGTTATCTTTGGAAAGTGCACCATTGCTCGCAGTAAATACTTTAGCCTTAATAGGAATGCTGCGCTCTTTTCTCTTGATGAGATCTTTGATAGCTGCCAGCATTAACATACGATACTATGTCAATGTATGACTTGTCGTCCATGATTGTGAGTCAAAAATTAATAATATTAAGGAATTCAAATTGATTTATACCAGCATTTGATGCCACTAGATTGTCTTATAAATAGGATTACAGAACACTTTCCTGTATGGAACAAATGGAATTATTTGTGATAATTATAATGTATACAACATATGAGATTTCTGGTGGGTTTTGCAATATACATGTTTCATGGCTCTATTTGTATTTCAAATGACACCACCCTTCCCTGATCCATTGAACCCCCACATTAACAGTTACAACAATAACATTCACATGTAATCATCACACCTGTGACCCTTTCCTTTAATACAGATATATTAAGGATCACCTAGAAAAATTGGTTGCAAACTTCTTATTGTTTTCTTATTAATTAGCAATAAAGTACCGACTTATTTTGAACAAATTATTAAAAAACTGACAAATCGGGACAATGATATTTCTTCCAAGTGAGAACTTAAAATGGTTATATTTCCTCATTTTATATAGAAGAATAAAAAGATATCAATTCCCTCAACGAAGAAAGTGCATTAATACAATTTTTTTAATATGGTGGATTGTAACATAAATATTTATTTTAATATTGTTGGTTTTAAAAAAAATATTCATTTTCGGGAGATTTGTTCTTATAAAATTCTTAGAAATAAACTAGTATCTGTTTTTATAAATTTATTTTCGTTATTTAATTGTTCTAGTGCATGAAAGGTGTAATTAGAGGGGGAAGAATCACCTAGTCAATTCTTTCCCGGGGATGAAGAGGAACTTTCAGAGGGAGGGGGAAAAGAATTGGCTAGCCATTTGTTTTGTAGATGGAACGAATCACCAAGCCAATTCTTTCCTTAGTCGTCTCGATTATTCTACCCGAGGCGCAGAGTCATCTACCGCTGCTTTATTCAACGGTGTCGCTGCAAATTCGGCCAGACGGACCAATATGTGGACATCTTGTTATGGGAGCCTTGCATGCACTTGAGCGTTCAGCAACACCACATTGCGCTTCTCGATTTTACCTTGTGACTTAGAAAGTAGTCTTAATAGTAATGATTATTAAAATGTACAGATGGTACTCAGTACGGGGGGGGGGGGGGGCTGGGCTGATGTGGATCTAACCAGGCTTGCTACCAAAACGGATTTGTCTGAGTTTACCAGCCAGGTTGTTGTTGACGTCGACCCAGCGAGCTTGTGATTTTTAAAGATCAAACTAGAAAACTTCAAACGTCTGATGTGGACATTCAAAATTTTATTTTGAAACTGCGATACGCCATTGCAAAGAACTTGATCTAAATCAGCGAAGTCGGGAGAATCAGAGACGCTGGCATGTATGCTACCTTTTAAAAGACTACACTGATACTGCCATTCAAGAGATGTAACAATATGTGTATGTAAAGTTCACAGAGATACCCTCACCAACATTTGTAATAACTTCAAAGTGTACCATTGTAACCAAAGAAGCAGAGAAACAAACTAACGTCTTAACCTTAACAAATAGTCGACTTATTTTAAATTCACTGGAAAATGGCTTTGATAGACTCCTTAATAGTGAACAATTCCGGATCATGCGTGTTTATCATAACCGGAAATAAATGTAGTTTGGGTCAAATGGCGATGTTGATAAATGGTCAAAAGTATCGTGGGTTTCTAGTGTCAGTTAAAATCGGCATAATCATTGCAGAACTAGTCACATACATAGCAACAACATCATCTCCGCCATCTACATAAAACAGCATTCGCGAATACGTGTTCATGTGGAACTTCTCGCAGCAGCATAAATCAATGCTAATACAATCGGTAAATTGCCCTCGGTGGCTATCGAATAAAAAATAACTAGCATGGACGATTTTGAGATCGTGTAAGCAGAAATGGTAATCCGACGACTTCATGCGTACATACGGAGCAAAGTTAGCGACCCAAAACAAGTGATTGATTTGCCGATAGTGAATATCTAGTAACTGTTTGCTATTGCATATCAGTCTGCTCAGTAGTCTATTGACCAGAGAGTGGCATCTGGTATAGTAGCTTCATATATAGGCGCCCACGGATGGTGGGAAGGGGCTTACCATGGGTTCGGGCACTTGCGTAAATCACGCACTCGCATGTGATTTTAGTGTAAGGTCTCGGGATATAGAAGGCTTTAACCTACATTGATAAGAAAAAATAAAAAGCTCTATAATGATACAATTACCTCGAAGTTGTGAATGGACAACGTGCAAATCTAAGCACCTCTGAGACCAAAGATTTGATAACGGAAGTGCTCTAAAGAGTATAAGCAAAGTTATATTTTGCAAAAACATTAACACATTTTACGAAGAATTTTACTTACATAATCAAGACATGTTAGACTGACCTTAGCAAATCATCACAACAAAGTGAAGAGACCAAGTTTTGAAACGATCTGGTTATATTTTTAACATACATGTGTGTCCTCCGAACTCTTTGGCGTATTGATAATATAAAAAAATTGTATAGCATATCGCTAGATAACAGAGACGCTTACTTTTAGATGCGATGGTGCAGAGTGCAGTTAATTCTGACTTAATTTTAGCAGGTACATGGTTTCGTTGCATGGTCAGTAGGGTAGGTGAGTCCTGTATTTGTAGGATAGTTTATTTCACAATAGAAAGGAAAAGTTAAAACATACAATAGCAACAACAGCTAAATTTTTAAAACTTTTTGAGGTTAAATATGTCGAAATGAATGTAGTCATCGCTTAGAATCGAGCTACGATTATCGATACCTTGAAGCATTTGTGATCTTTATATCTGAATGCTCTTTTTAATCTTGATGGTGTACAACCCATTATCTCAAGGGTGACATTTTAGAAGTTATGTCACAGTAACATTATCTATGTTTGGCTCAGAAGCGCTGAAGCACAGATTTACTCCTAAAACTGATACTTGCTATTTTCTTGCCAGTAATACAGTTTACATTTTTGGGCGTTTAATCTATCTTCAATAAATTTTAAAGGACACGAAAAAAATTAAATTGCAGACTAAAACGTCTTTGTACTTATAATATGTACAAAAACGGCGGTCTCGTCACTATTAGAAAATAATTACTAGACAGTAACCAGAGAACCATCAATACACATAATTTTATACAACTATTATACCTTACACCGGTTTATTCTTTTTGTACGCAAATAAACAAGAAGATAAAAACTCTACTTGCAGCAGTTCGTGACGAGCAGGCAAGTTCCGCCGTTACACGACTGCAAATCACTGCAGGACAAGAAGTGGTACGTCCAAACAAGAAATATTTGGACATTAAAAAACGCATTCAGAAACTGACGGTAATGTACAACGATGGGAGCATTGATGCTATTGAACTGATAACTGGTATTAGCAATATTCTGAATCAACCCATTTAAAATAAATATAAAGTTACAGTTAACAAATGTGTTTTTCATTCTGAATCAACCCATTTAAAATAAATATAAAGTTACAGTTAACAAATGTGTTTTTTATTGTTCGCGCTCTAGTGATACTAGTTCTTCGCGCTCTGATGGGATGCGCCCTAATAAGATTAGCTCTAGTAGGACAAAAATATTTTTTGCGCTCTAGTGTGATAAGCTTTAATGGTTTGCGCTCTAATGAGACGTTACCGGAATTAATTTGCCGCAGGAGAAACATACAAAACGTCTACAAAACCAGGACATTAAAACGAACGTTCACTCTAAGCTGAGCGCGCGGCCGCGCAGCTGCTCAGACATCCCCGCGCATCGCAATCGATGAAGATCTAACGATTTTGCTCAAGTCACCGTAATGCTTGCACAATGCAGCGAGCATAGCGCGCACATCTACCATTCGCTTAGAGGGAACGTTGATTCAAACCAGCAGCTAAACAATCTGTTATCGAAAGGTGACATGAGAGTGTTATTTTCCACACTGGATAAGTATTACAAAAGCCAATTCATCCCGAAAGTTTTTAAAAAAATTAAGTACCCCCTTTTCACGTGACGTCACAAAACGTGTGCACTTTCATATACGCCATATTGATTCCCTAGCCATACAAACCGACACTTAAAAACATTGTTCGTACAAGATAATTATGAAGGCAAGCATCATTTTGTGCTTAAAGATATCCTAATACACTAAAATATGTTGTGTATGCCAACCGCACGAGACCGAATTCTTGACTTCGCTCCTACTTCAACTAAACACTGATATTTCAGTCATCTTTTTATTTTTTCATAAACAAATAGATCCATCAATAAACAGACGCATAAACCAATGGATGTTCAAACAAGCACAACACGTAATGATTTTCAATTTTCATGGGCTGAAATCAACCATTTCCTTATCGTTCAGGTTAAAAAGTCAATCGTTAATATATAATGTCATATTTCAATAAGCATTTCAAGAATAATCGATTTCGACATTCGACGCAAAATTATGTTCTATTAGGCACATGCTTCATTTAATACACTGACGATGAATCATCTTTGAATAGTTCTCACTTTATTTCAAATATCAATCCGTTCATGATCTCGACCACAAATACAATATTTGACCGTATTTAATAAAATTGGTTTGTCAGCTGTCTTTGGCACAAGAGTTTCTTTCGTGAAAAGTATTTGTATATTAATGTTCTAGCAAAATACACATTCCATTAAGTTTTAATTCCGTAGCTGATATTGTGTCCCGAAGATCGTTGTTGGGAAATATTCGTTCAAGATGAGACTCTTGGGGACATGATACAAGATATTTTTTTAAAAACCCAAAGAGATCACAATATTGCCTGTCAGTAATAACTGCATTTCTGTTTGGCAGTAATATGCGTGATTACGGTTCAACTTCACTATTCCGTCTTTCGAAATAAGCCAGGGAACTTCCAGATTTTTTTCGTCGTTCGTGCTATACGAGCTCTTAATTTCACATATAATCTATGTATCATTTCTATGAAGTAAATATCGTTATCGATAGTCAAATTTTTATCTTTGATTCCCCTTGATGAATGATATTGCCAACTCTTTGACAGGGACTCAAAATGGCGGCGCCAGGTGCTAGCGCGTTGCATTGTGAGTATTTGCGTACACAATCACGATGTCTGTGAAAACAACCCCTAGATGATGAAAGAGTACCAAACAAAACCAATTCAGTAGCTAGAGTTGATATGTGACGTACAGAGTATTGAATTCTGTTAATATTCCTTGACTCCAAAGAAAGGTTAAATTTTGGAGGAACCGCTCCGGTGGCCTAGTGGTTAGAGTGTTCGCTTTGGATGCGGGAGGTCGTGGGTTCGATCATATCAAAGACATACAGAAATGGTACTAGCATCTACCTCGCTTGGCACTCAGCATTAAGAGGTTAGTGGTAGGACTGGTCGGCCTGGTGTCTGAATAATGTGACTGGGTGGGACATTACGCTTCATGTCTGCGGCACGATGCCCCAGTGCTAGACATCACTATAAACTGCCACATTTCAGACATCGTAGCAATATGACTGAAAAATTGTTAAAGCTACGTTAAAAATCCAAATCACATCACATTTTTGGATGAACTTAACATGTGTAGTTATATTCTCGGCCGTTATGAGTTTTCGCAGCTATCTTTATCGGTAACTGTAAGGAGTATTTATTAGATGCTCTCCTCTAAGGTCACTAGCAGACGATATTCTGCCCATTTTACCTGGACGATGGGCAACCTGGCAGTTTCTCCTACATGCGATCACCAAAATTTACCATTTTTTAACAAGGCACACTGATGCAAAGTCAATTTATAAATCACGAATACAGATACTAACGGAAAACTTGATTTGCGTTCTGTTTATGTATATACTTTTCATAAAGGTATCTTGAGATTCAAAGAATTTATTTCAACTTCCAAACACCATATTTGACCGCTCCGGTGGCCTGGTGGTTAGAGCGTCCGCCTCGAATGCGGGAGGTGGTGGGTTCGATCCCCAGCCGAGTCATACCAAAGACTTACAAAATGGTACAAACAGCTACCTCGCTTGGCGCTCAGCATCAAGAGGTCAGTGTTAGGACTGGTCGGCCTGGTGTCAGGATAATGTGACTGGGTGGGACACCATGTCTGCGCCATGATGCCCCAGTGCTTAGACATCACTATAAACTGCTTTACTGCAGACATCGTAGCGATATGACTGAACATTGTTAAAGCTACGTTAAAATTCCAAATGGCACACACAACACACAAACACCCCAAACATCATATGAAGTCTACGGTAAATCTGCCCGCTGACCACAAATGTGTTGGCTTATGACGTTATTCAAGAACTATCTAGATAATCGATTAGATCAATTTCTTTCAGACTGCGGATCAGTCGATACTGTCTCGATTAGTTACTTAAACCATGCATGTTGTTGGAACGAAGCTGATGGACAATCCTTGACGAGTGAAGATGAAAATTGAAAGACAGTCGCAAATAGTACACGGCTCAGGAAACCCAATCGTCCACTCGTCCTGACCGGGTAAACATTGATCGAACCGAGTAAAATTATAACACGTACTCGTGCCTGGATGCATTTTGAGTGGTCTGACTCAACAAAGTTGTGTAATAGCTCATTGAAATGAATATTTCTGAACAGGAGTTTGACCAATTTTATCATCGAAATGACGCCTGAATTATTGAAAAGTGCCACTATAAATGAAAACATCAATAATAAATCGAGATTGAAACGTGAAGCTGCAGCATAATATGTTCATAAGAATTGCCCAGGTCCTTTGTGAAATAAAACGAAACAGAAAAAATACCGATGGATGTTTGAGTATTAGTTTTCCAAAAAGCTTGAAGACAGCTATATTTAATTCATTGTTTGATTTTGGAAAGAAAGAAAACAAAATACAAATATAGTACCAGGGACAAGAGAAGAAGGTCAGGTTATATGCTGCAATCAGGAATATTCATATCACGTTTAGCAGGTCTAGGATAACTTTAAGACTGGATATTTTATGTCCTGTCATTTTGAAATGTATTTGGATTTCAAAGGAAATCCTATATCGTAAAATATTAGTGCACAGATTAAATTATCTCTCAAAGGAAACATTTGGCAAATTACACGAAGTCTAAATATGGTCATGTACAAGCGTTTTTGATATGACGCAATTAATGCTATGCGACTTCCTGGAGACATGACTGATAGAAAACAGTATGTAGGTTTCGTTTTTTATTTTTTCAATTTTTCTTTAGCGAGCCACAAGCAAAAAAATGATGTTTCCGCGCCTTGAATATTGAATGCAATGACAGGTAATTATATTACTTTATTAAGGTACTAACTATCAATAAAAGAATGTAGAATTTTTCAAATTGAGGTATAAATGTTACTTTTGGCATTATACCTGCATTCGATACCGGCCCAATCCAGCTAGAATCGGTTGCCTTGGTGCCCTTTAAGGCACTTAACTCATTTCCTAAGGTACAGGAAGAAATTCTATAGATTTATTTCTCTGTAGTTTTAAGGATGGCAGACTGAATTAGAATTGCGTGAGACCTGTAATTGGACAGGTTAATGCTTTTAAAGCCTCCATTACACGTCCATTGAACGTTACATGCTCAGTTATACTTGATTACAGTTTTCCACAATTCCCCGATGCAAACCTTGTGGATTTAATCGTTTTAAAATCAATATACAAAGGATGTTTTGAAATTTCAGAACGCAAAGTTGATTGACATGACGCGGAATCGTAAATACACAGTAAAGCAGATAAACCTTTGCGTGTACAAAAATGCCAGCGTTACAAATTGATTCTGCTCCGGTCTGCTCCGGTCTGTGATTGATACCTGGGCTAACGTGAGAAAAACACCGTCTTCCCCTCCTACACTGACTTAATACAAAAATTAAGTTATTCGCCATCATATCAGCGAGTGACTCACTCCCTTAGATGGATTTCCTGTATATATACAAGCAAAGAGCAATAAGGAGTGGGATATCACATTTAGTGACAGTATGTATGTATGTATGTACGTATGTGTGTATGTATCTATAAGAATGTCAACGTGTCATGAGCAAAATAATGTAAAATCTAAATATAACGTAAGAAGGGGTTGTTGAATCAAGGTCTGAGCCATTTTGTCTTTGAAGCTTAATAACTTTTATTGTCTTTCTCATAAAAATATACATTGTGTATCTTCTGACCATTCATCTATTCGCAAGCTAAACCATTTTTACAACCAATGAAAAGTTTGAAGTCTGAATTTAATACAAACAAAAATAACAAAACAAAATAAAAAGAAATACCGAACAATATAACAACAAACAAAATTTTTACAAACAATGGACACAGATTCCTCTGTTGTCTAACAAGATATGCAAAGTAAAATGTCTGATCATTACTATATGCAGTTTAACCATGTCAGAGATTATTGATTGATCACTTTGTTTTTATATATACTTAAGTATATAGACATAACTTATTTGTCAAAATAATAGGAATTTAAATTTCAAATTCTTGCAATATAAAATCAAAGTCATATATAAATCTCCATGAAATGGGTCACTAATTCCTCTGTTGTCCCAAAATATTACTGATTTAAACAAAACTATTTTAATACTTTTTGATGTTTGAATGTTACTTGTTTTGATTGTTCAAATTTGAATAAACATATAGTCTCTTCTTCATCCTTTGTACCATAAGGAGCGATTTTAAATTTGCACCAATTTCCTCTAGCTTCAGAAAAGTAATCTCGAAGTCCTAATGTTCTTTAACACACACACACATTGGATGACGAAGTCTTTGTTTATAAAACACAATAATGCCAACGAAGCAGGCATGCATTGGTACAGACAGACAGATACAACCTTATCATCAAATGCAGTGTAATTAGAAAATGCATATAATTATATTTAATAAATGCTTCTAGGTAGATGCGATAAAGTACAATATCTGGTCAAAGATTTACGAAGTTACTTGTAAGCAACTTGCTTCTTAACGCCAAATTCTGTCAAAACATGAAAATAATGTTGTAGTAACGTAATACAGTGCTTTGAAAGGTTCCAGGTTAGACATGTTTATGAACATCGGCAATGTTGGCGCTCTACAGTTCGTATTTTGCATAGGGTTATATTTTTTATGAAAAAGAATTTCCCAGGTTTTCCTACCTGGTTATATTGGTTATTTAAAAGACCTTGTATATCTTAGGAATTGTTAAAATAACTTTTAATATCCTTCATTGTATTGTATGATTGAAGGGTGTAATAGCGTATACAGATTGGCCTTACTTCCGATGTGCAGTTGAAAAAAATTGCTAGCTCCGCTTGGTCATTTTCACTACCTGGACTTAAGACATAAATATTTTAAAAAAAGAGCCGATAATATTTTAACATTTTTTATATTTGGTAATTTATTCATCGCACTTTCAGAAGCTGGTATTGTTTAGTCTGGCAAAGTTTGTTTCTCTATTTTTATAACTGCTACATATAATTTACTTTACACTAATTCAGGCTGACTTTTTTTAGTACATGGGAACATTCATTTTGGTTAACTGTTTGCTTAGATCATGCACAGTTTCCGAAAGTACAATATCCAAAGAAATATCAGGCACATTACATGAAAGTAACATTCGAGGTATGCCTTAATTCTCTCCAATGTTCATGTTTCAAATGCAAACAACTTCAACTTACAACTGTCACTCCCTCAAAAGTTCAAAATAGCTGTAGAGCGCCCCAATAAAGAACAAAAAAGTTAGCATTATCGTCGGATTTAATTTTGGTTGTGTAGGTAAAATGTTTAAATAGCAATCATCAAAACAGTCATTTTCAATAATTCTCATATTTTCCCCACAGGACAGTATTCTAATGTAGCAAGCTCTAATCAAGCCAGCCCCCCCCCCCCCCCCGCCATTGTGACGAAAAGTAAGCTACATTGCAACCAGTTTTATGCTGAAAAACAGGAGCATGGGACTTGTCACAATTATTCATGAGATATCACTAACAAATTTGACAGTTTGGAAAGGGATGGAACAGATGAAGTTCATGGAGTTCAAAGGATAAAATGTTTGCTTATTCTTCTAACATTAGAATATGGAAGAAAGCAGATTTGCTTTGTTATCGCTTATTTCTTACAAATAAATAAAAGCGATGATTTCTCTATGTATTTATTTCACCTAATGTAACAGTTTTTATTTTAAGTTGAATTTACTAATGTGTTTTAAGACTTTTACCTTCTCCATAGTTAATGTCATTGCATACACCATACTGCCACGAGGCATATCGTTTGAGCATGAGTAAAATAAACATAATAAGCTTAATGTCATGTAGAACATCAATGTTAATGTACTATTTTGTTGAGAACGCAATACATGTTGATATGGAAATAAGACAAATAATTGCGCATATTCTTATGTTTAGGCTCGAATATACAGTAGCACAAGAAAGAGTGAATACAACAAGCTTTGAAAACTTTAACAGATGATTTATTTCCTTGGAAAAATACTGTAAAAATGAAAAAATAAGAATTTACGGTTTTAAGAATCAAATCCAAATAGAATCCAAGAATAATCCAAGAATAAAATTTTCGAAGTCATAATAATGAAATGTTCTAATGAATTCAAGTTCTAGTCCCGATTAAGAAACAGAGATGGAAGGCGATGACATATGCTGTATCCTGTTCAATGTTGTTGTCTACAGTTCCTTGTAGAAACACAAGAAATGATCCGTTGTTTGAATTAATGAAATTTCTTAGTCCAAGAATTCTGAATGAGCGCACATATATTTCCAGAAAAAATAATTAATCCTTTAGAATCCAAATAATTCGAATAAACATTAAAATGTAATTCGAAAAATGAGAAAACAAAAGAAACACCTTTACGTTCCAGTGTTTAGAAGCCCGACTAAGATTATTTCTCTAAAACAATGGTTATACAGTAATTTTTAGGCGCAGAATGGGTGCCCGTATGAGGGTCACATGATCATGTTTACATCACGTACTCAAAACATAGCCATGACGAAAACCAATCATTTTACTCTAGGAATAAAACAGTTGTTTACTTCACTAAAAACTATTTACAAGTCGAGGGTCACGTATCCAACACAGCCTAGATCTCTGCCTTATTATTCCCACATTAAAAATAAATTTAAAAAAACTTGTTCCCGTGACTGTTACTAATTTTGAATTAAGGTCGGGAACTAGGTCAGCTTTATGCGTCACATTTGAATCAGTCAAGGTCAAACTATTTTCTGCAAAAAATTCCAAATCGCGTAAAGAAGATTATATTATAATAGCATGTACAATAAAAATAAATTTTTAAAGCTGAAAACCAAATAAAAATATTAAAATAAATATGAATTAAATCAGATATACGTAACAATATTTTCATACTTGCTTTAAGGTGGCGCTGTAAAGTTTTGTATTTTGCACAGTTAGCTTTTTACAGAGAAAGAATTTCCCAGGTTTTCCTCAAAGGTTATAGTAGCTGTTTAAAAAGACCTTGTATATCTTTGATATTGTTAAAAGAATGTGTAATTCCCTTCATCGTGGTGTATGTTTGATGAGTGTACTTTGGGTTATAGAGTATATACAGCTTGGCTTTAAACTGCTAGACCCGCTTGGTCATTTTCACTTCCTGGACTTCAGAGGTAAATTATAAAAAGAGCGGATAACTTTTTTATATTTTATATATTTGGTAATTTATTCATCGCAGTTTCCGAAGCCTGGTATGATCTATTCTGTTAAAATGCCTTTCTTTCTTTTTTAATAACTGCTAAAGATGTTGTGCTTTAGGCTAATTCGGGCTGATTTTTTTTAGCACACGATAGCAGTTATTTTGGTTAGCTGTGTGCTCAGATCGTATACAGATTCCGCAAGTACAATCTCCAGCGAAATTTCAGGCATAGTACTTGAAAGCAACATAGAGACATGACAATATTCTCTTCATTGTGTATGTTGCGAATCCAACCAACATCGCCTTACACCTGGCACTCTCAGAAGTATCAAGTATCTGTGGAGCGCCCAAATACAACCAACATTACGCTGTGTGATGTCATACTGTTATTAGTAAACGTAAAACTAATCTGGCATAGAATGAATGAATGAATGAATGCATATTTTCATGAGAAGAACTTATTCAACTGATAAGTTGTCTGAATCGTGGTTTAATTTAATTGAAATCATGTTATGATATTAATTTGTATTCTTTCCCCATCAATGCTATATAAATTTATAACTAGAGCTGCAGTATTACGTATCTCCCCGTTTCAGCGTGTTTCCCAGTCTGCTTATCATCTATGCTGCGAAATAAACATACTTGTTGTAAGAGTCAGCTTTAACCTTTGAGTGAGCTAATATTTTTGACTTGAATGAATCCATGTATAACACATGATATTCGAAATATTCGTGTCAAAGAACTCTCTCTCTCTCTCAGCAGAACATACCTTAACTCCGGTCAACTTGATTGAAGGAAAACATCTCTTGTTTACGAACGTTTCTCTATTTCGCATGTTTGTATGGATTCGTGGAACTGTAGCTACTATGAATTTCATATCAACTCAGCAAGGTTCTATGACTGTGAGCTCGTGTCGCATCCAGTCGTTATATTAAACAAGCCATTTACAGACCTTCTAAGCTTAACATCACGTTTCCATGGAAACAAAGACACTACTAGCCATATTGACAACTAAATAGCTTTCATAAAATATCTAAGCTATCTCAACGCGAAGGAGGTCTCCATTTGTTAGTAGAAAGGTTTCTGCAGTGAACTAAATTAGCCTAATCTACATAGAGGAACGCTCTTACATACTCGACGCCAAAGGCCGATATCTGTCATAGTAATTTAACAGTAAATGGACAACGTGTAAATTATTGACCTAAGGGAATGCTCGTGCCTTCGTTTGATTTTACAGAGTTCAGTAACTTATAGCTGAAGGTAAAATTGTGAATTAATCATATAATCATATTTCGGATAAATGTTATCACCAGTTGAGACAAACCCTGGTTTTAAAATAAAGAACAAAATAATAGATGTCGAGCTCAGATCTTACTTCTGCTGTTTCTGACGATCCAGCTAAGTTTCTCAAGGTATATATATATATATATATATATATATATATATATATATATATATATATATATATACACACACACACACACACACACACTGCCCCCATTACATAATGATATGAACGTATCCATAGATACTGACCATTCTGCGGAGTGTGCAAAGAGTAGCAACTGCAAAGTAGCACGTACTTTCTTGTGATTCCTTAACTCGTTGCAACACAGAGTTTGTAATACTTGTATGTCACAATCATTTTTCGTAACCAAATTTCGTTCACAACGACTGTCACAATATAGTCTGCTCAGTGATGGGTTTCATTTCTCGGAACTGAAAATGTAGACATTCTGTTTTAAAGATTGCTTGAAATTCAGCCTTAATTCAAACACTTTGTCTATATTTGTTTCACTTGAATGATAACTAGTACCAACTGGTCAAGGAAATCTCTACGTCCGAACACTTTATATCAGTGTAATTTCTATTAACCATTCAAAATTAAAAAATTTAGTACACTATTTTTATTGGCACGTGCCGGTTTTTATTGTATTGTCACATGGTGAAAGATTAATAAAGCGAAACAAATCAATACAGAAATAAATACTATTTCAATTGTTAATGTGAAAAATATTACGTCTCTCCAAAAATGTATTCCTGTTATTCAGTAAATTGCATCAAGTTAAGAAAGAGAACTGAACGAACGTTTTCTCATGAGTATTCTATCTTACTGTATAAAGACTCTTTAATGGTGTTCATACAGTTCATTTTTATTATATTTTGGGGAATTTCTCAAACGAACTACTGTCGAATGATGCAAAATGGCACTGCTTTTCCATTGTAAATTTTAAAGAAGAAAGTAAGATGTACGTGAAATATAGTTTCACTGAGCAGACTGTTCATTGCATCCTCAGCATGGAATTTTCCAGGTTGGGAGGTAGTTGATCCGACATGGTCATGCAGGAGCATTTAATCAAATTAAATTAATAGTACTTGTTGTTCTAAAACTGAATACTAATATATCTTAACCAAATCAGTTCAATCCTGATTGTTGAATGCTTGGCACCTTAATTGTCATTAGAAACCTCCCAGATTAAAACTTCATCCTGGATCATGTCGGACTTTTACAGGTACTAAACTGGGTAAAGAAAAGTGGAGGTCGAATATTCACTGCTAATAGTAAATTTATATAAATACAATATTTAATTACGATTATTATTAGGAGAAGGAATAAGAGCAAAAAAGACGGGCAAAGATACAAAATTTTATTAGAAAATAAATACATAAGAATTAGAGATGTTTGCTTGTCTTGTGCTTATCTGGTTTAAAAAAAAATTAACTAAATTACCATATCGGCCTTATAAAGACAGCAACGTTTTAAACTTAGAAGACATGAAAATAGTTGCTGCTGATACAAACTTTATTGTATACGGATAGGAAGTGTGACTTTAGTCAGATTCGCACAGGTCAACACATGTTTACAATCACGTGCAGTAGAATCGACACATACTACCAAGTTATATATGGAATTATTATGTTTCCCCCTTATTTCTACTGCAAAATAAGTGACTGTTGAAAGAATCGTTCAAAGATTTACAAAAGTGAAGTGAATTTTGAATAAAAAGAACATTACACCCACATTACTGCAGTGGGCCGAATACGTTATGTGTCGATGTGGGTAGACCGAGTTCATTATGGGCCGAGAACTGTAATGCGCCGACTCTGCCATGGGTCGAGTAGTCCAGGAATCCAAGCATGTTTAGGGAGGTTTATAAGTTAATCCTAGTAGGAAGTTTCACTCTTTGTTACTTTTCTCTTAGTTGTAGGAAGTTTCACTCTTTGTTACTTTTCTCTTAGTTGTAGGAAGTTTCACTCTTTGTTACTTTTCTCTTAGTTGTAGGAAGTTTCACTCTTTGTTACTTTTCTCTTAGTTGCGATTAGACCTAGTCTTTCGCCCTCGCCTGTTAATGACATAATGTGGCTGGGGTCAGGTCAAGATAAATTACTTCCAGGTCAAAACACTGTTAGGTACTGTATATTTAATGTTAAAGGTTTTGTTTGGCTATTTCTTTTATTGTGAAGTTTTTCTAAAAATATCTGATTTTCACCATGAAGAAATTATGAGATGCCTTTCGTAGACTCAGATTATGTCGATACATGCTTGCACTGAGAAATGGCATTAAAGCCCAAAACAACGACACTGTAAATACACAAAGGGCTGCCAGATCAGAGTCAATATTGTTCTCAGTCTGATTTATTATGTACAGCTAGATCCGCTAAAGTCTATTGAATGCCCCCCCCCCCCCGCACTAATTAGTGACAGGGGACTATTTAGATAAAATAATTATCTTGTACAAAAAAACAAATCGCTCTTGATGTTTGCTTGAAATATCCATGTATTAGACGTAATTGCAGATAAATTACCTTGGAAAACAAAATAAGCAGAAAATAATACAGAGTGGATGAGGCAACGTGTTATCACTAATGCTAATTGTATCTCTCATCTTTCTGATTGGCAGCGAGATTCTGGTCCATCTTTCTGTCTAATTCTATCAACTTCACTATCGAACACACACCTTACAAATAAAATATATGATGAAAAATAGAGTTCTACAATAGTCACTAACTATTTAATATCCAACATACAAAAAGAATGTATTTTGAATGCATATGCGCCTACACAATCATATATGCCATCATACATTCAAACACGCCATCATACATGCCATCATAGATTCATACACGCCATCATACATGCCATCATACATTCATACACGCCATCATACATGCCATCATACATTCATACACGCCATCATACATGCCATCATAGATTCATACACGCCATCATACATGCCATCATACATTCATACACGCCATCATACATGCCATCATACATGCACTAAAAGAGTTGTGTTAGGCTCAGAAATAGTTTTACATAAGTTCAATTACATAAACACATGCACAAACACAAACACAGAGAAACTGACCATCCAAGATCAATATCCCTTTCCTAGAATTCAGGGGTGGCCTTGAAAAGAATCGTTGTTTTAACTTGAGAAAGGTTGTTCTTGATTGGTCACACCCCTTTTCGTGTGGTCACCTCTCGTGCCGGGTTGTGCTGGCTGTACACATGTCTCCCATAGTTCCGAACGCCAATGGTTCACATTCACAGAGGGACTAATGTAAAGATGATCAGCCTCAATTCTGTTATCACCTTTGCCGTGGGGGTGGGGGTGGTATCTAGTTATTTTGAGCTGCTTCTTCACCTGATGTTGCTGTTTTAGTTGTTTCTGCCTCTGCTCTGTCACCTGCTTCCGCCTTTGTTTATCTTCTTCCAGAACATTTCACATTCACGAAGTGCATAATCTAGGAGGTTCTTGACTTGCATCAAATGCACCAATGTTAGGATCAATGTGCTATTACTGATCTGGTTTATTGTTCATTCTTCTTGTCTAGTAGACTATGAATCGTAAAAACGCGCGAACTCTCCGCTTCGTATACATATAATAGACAAAAACACAAGGTTCAGAACACTGGGATGATAGAAGAGATCTCATGACAGACTCGCGGTCTTGATGGAACAGATACCCAGAGAGAGAGAGAGAGAGAGAGAGAGAGAGAGAGAGAGAGAGAGTTAGTTTAAACAGTTTTTTAAATAGCAAACATTTTTTATTTCAAAATCTAATTTAATTTAATAAGCATCGCTCCACTAATGTACTATCTAAACAATATGAAGACGGACGACTAGAGCAGTTCTTCCTTTACCTGTACAATACCTCTGTTATCACCGGAAAAATGTGTAGTATCTAGCACAAACATTATTTTGTTTTGCAAGACCCGGATTCCAATTATCCATTACAGTTTTGTCTTGCCATCAACTTAAGCTTGGTTTTGGAGCAAAATAAAAGAGCTAACCATAATGATCAACTTTTGCATCGCTTTTGTGGAGATGGAAATCGTTTCCTTCCTTTTCGTCTTCGTCTGTGGCTGGTGCTGCTGCCGCGAAGAGTCAAACACATCCTTAGAAAAAGTGCAAGATAGAACCTATGCGTCACAAATTAATTATCTGTCACAACAAGAACTCACACGATTAAGTCAGTGGAAACGTCTTTGGTTTGCTCAGCTATGTGACAGCACGGTGTACGTGATCATGTTTGAAAAATTCGACAATATACTCTTAAAATAAACAATCTAAGGAAAGTGATCCTGGACAATTAATCATAACTCATCGAGACGGTAACCATGTACATCAATGGTCAAGAACTATATATAGCAGGTACAGTTACAAATCACTGTATAAGAAGGTGGAAAAAGACGAATTAGTTTAAAAAGAAACTTTATTTATAGTATGGTCCAAGCAATAACAAATTGGTAAAACTGAATAAGCCGAATTTTCGTAATCATGACCATGGTATCTTTCGTTGAATATTGATACATTTGCCAAAGTGAATCTTCAGGTAAAGAATGACAGTCACTTACATACACGACACATTCGAAAGAGTAACTTCTTGCAAAATTAATTATTCTAAAAGCAATCAGCCAAGTCTTTATTCACTGTATTGTTATTCCTCCATTGAATTTGATGCAACAATGGATAAAGTATTTGTGGCATTGCAACACTGTATTAAAGGGGTGTGGCACCGATAATCTTAAAAGGTGATCAGTCCACATAATGTGTTTTTCAATAATGTTTCTTCATTTAAACACTTTCTGAGGCACCGGTGATTAAATATTTAAGATGAAGTGGTTACTTTAGTTTCACTTGAACACATATAAAACAGTTGTACATGTGCTTTCTGAAATCTGAAAGTTAATTCCGAATACACTTTTCTAAAATTTCTATGAAACATTATATGATTATTAGAAGACAGCTTTCCTCAACCAGACTATTGATGGTATGGTGATGAAAAAGGTATCCATGTTAGGCTGTTGGTGTCATGTCAAGAATACGAGTCTTTAGACAATTTCTGAATTGACCAAGCCAAGGTAACAACAATTTGGAGATCATTGAACATGTTCGTCATAGACCAGATTATTTTTATTCATATTGGTGTAGTTTCAAGCCATTACGGAAACACTACTTTGTCTTCTCCTGTGTCCACAAATCCTGCACTGACTTAGACTTTGGGAGTGAGTCGTTCCATCATTCCAGATATTTCAGCCATTTCACACTGAACGTGTTCAATTTACTGACAAAACCACGATAGCCATACAGTCAGGGAAACGTGTACTTTGTTCTCATTCGTGTTTCTCTGTAATAAGGCGGATATAACTGGGAAATGATCGATATCACGCTAGCTTGTTGTGTGAAGTGTGGATTGTAAAAGAGATGATATGCTCATCTTGACACAAAAAGTGTACACTCTGACAACATCATTCTTTTTTTTTGGGGGGGGGGGGCAGAGGGCGGGCGAGAATATCGTACATAGCTATTGTCGTAGGGTACAAGAAAAGAGAGGCACAAGAGTTGTTTTATATGGGCCGATGTCAATATTCTAACGATGGACTCTCCGGTTTTGTTTATCGACGGCAGCCGTAAAGGTACGTTGTTGTAACTGGAAGGTCACACTCGTTTTTCGTAGAAAACATAATAGACTTTCTCTAACGGTTTACTGACGATTTGTGCTTTGATAAATATATAATTTTTTGTGGATGATGAATATTGACACGAAAGTCTTTATTACTGCCTGATTTAATGACTCGCTTCAGTACGTCGAAGTTCACGATTGGAATGGAGTAACAGTTGAGTTTGAGTCCTTTAACATTGCATTTTTCTTATTCCGGTATTAGTGTCGGTAATCTTTATTTTCCGCCTCTAGCATAGCTGAGAATTGTTATCCTTGGCATGTTCGTCTGTCTCCACTCCTAAGCATTCGTCTTTGATATGCGGGTGAAAACGTTCAGGTCGATTACATACACCTGTTTGTGTCAAAGTATAGGACACTGTCCCATAAAGGTTTCACAACCAAGTACAACTTAAAACTCCTTGACTGTCGTGCAAGCAGAAATAATCACGCGTGTAATTCACTGGATTATACAAACTTCAAATATCGCTACAGAATTTACTGTAATTAAACCTTCTTGTACAATTTCAAAGTGTTTGATGTTTTTGTCTTCTTAATTGTCAACCTACTGAAATAATCGTTATTGATTTGTAAAGTATTTTATCTTAGGCATCTTTCTTTCTCTTGTTTTATGTGACACAATATCAGAAAAAGGATGTCCCCTTGTTTGAATCTGAGAAACACGAAAACGCAGTCAGCCTTTAATATAGGTAAAACTTTGAATTATTAAATGCATTTATTTAATCGGATTTGGAATAGGTTTAAAGTCTCAAATGACTTTCATCATATCAATAGATAGAAGAATATTCTTCTGTTAAACTGACATGAAAAATTTAACGCAGATCAATCTGATAACATGTCGAAGTCTTAATAATTAACCCGTGTCAGGCGAACAGTTTGTTCGCATATCTTTAGTTTGTACCAGCAGTGTGTACGACAATGAATTTTCCAGCGGGTATCATCACAATCTCAAAAGAAAAAATACCACCAAGGAAAACATCCCTCAATGATTGTTTGATCAAGCAACATAAAATATCATTAAACATAACTACTAGTATGTATATAATTTTACATCATTCTGTATATATATATATATATATATATATATATATATATATATATATATATATATCCGCCTTATTTTTATGTTTATTATCGTTTAGTCTCAATTACTGTGATGTGTACTTGCCTATAATTTATCGTGTAAGTCATACGAAACCACTAAAGACAACTAAAATTAAAACTAAACAATACATTAATTGTAAAATTAGCATCTTCAGGTCTTAAATTGATTTAAGTGATAATGTCTTTTTGAAAATCATGCATGTCAGCGCCTTGTGTAAGACAAAGTCTCTTGAACACCATGCAGAATATGTCCTAGTTTTGTAAGATTTTCTCTAGAGTAAATGTACGACCGTTTACGCGCTGAGCAAGAGTTTTGTAAATCTTCTTTTGTTGTTGATGAAAACTTTCATTTCTTAAGATAATGACAAACGTTATCGTCTTTCACGTGTCAGCTTCATTGAAATCAAAGTTGAATAAATTCAATTAACTAGCTTTTAGCAAAACATTGGTAGTTGCAGACAAACATCCTGGTTCTACGGAAAACGAAAACAAGTGAATATTACAAAGAACAAAGCACTGACGGGGAGCTACTTCTTAAGTGAATGTCGTGCTTCTATGAAAATAAAGAAACGTGATTGTGCATAGAAAAATAACGAATACTTACTAGCGTCGAGGACTATGTATAGTGGTGACTCCGCTGCTATATACTCTAGGAATGTGGAGCAGAAGAACACACCACCAAATGAAGTTGGACATCAAGTACCAAAATCGCTTAGATCAAATAAGTGATAAAATAACTTGTTTTAATGAAAACATATATGACCAATATTACTAGATAACAAACAGGAGAAAGAAATTTCATCTAATATATCAAAATGTCAGTATTCACGTTTTCAACACGGGGAAGATCAACTATTAAGTTCTGACTTTTAAATCTGAGATAGGAATAGAAAGATCTTGACTGCGATGAAAGCATGTTGATTTAAATGGCGAAAACCTGGTGAATATTAAAAAGCAACTGTTTACAAGAACTAGACCAGTTATACATTGTATATTACCGTCTAATTTAGGGAATGCGACAATGTTTCCGTACAAATAAGTAAATTTAATAGGCTTCTTACACATTAAAGAAAGTAAGCAAAACAAAACAGTGATTTAACTATATACATAGCATAAATAAATCCACAGTGTATTTAATTCAACGTTTGTGATAGAGATATTTCATGATCTAACATAAAAGCAACAATGTATCAAGAGATAATTTGCATTTATTTAAAAGTCTGGATCGGACCAAAGTGCAGTCAATGGTAGTTGGGTCACAAAAGAAGATACATAAATAAAAATGTTGATTTCTTGTTTGTTTCAAGCATATAATAGATTGCTTTAGAAAATATTATGATATACAGATTGCACTGAATCACTGAAAGATGATGACATCGAGATCAGCACCATAAACGTCAATGGTTAAAAACAATACCTATAAAAAGGAAAGGAATAAATTCCGTATTTAATAGGGCAAATTCACAATTTGGCTTAATTCATTGTACAACTTTGTAAATTTAACACGGTTCAGCCAGAACGAGTCAACAAACACAGATATAGACATGTTGGAGAACAAAGTTAGGTTTAACACAACAAAATGATGCTTGCTATATGAGGTAGTTGTTTGTGAATTAACCATAGTAATGACAAACTCTGACAAAAAATCTGAAATCATTCGTACAGTTAAATGGATAAGGAAATTTTGACATTACTGAAATATAAAGGCTAAGTAACGCTAACCACTTGCAGTAGATCCGTTGGGTTTCTAAGTTGAATATTTGGATGTATTGTTAATTGCATCGAGCTATTTAGTACCAAATGTTTCTGAAGGTTGGAAAAGGCGCTGCGTTCCCACTTGAACGTCCTTTTACACTCTTTAGATACCAGCTTGTATAGATAGACTCGTCAGGTGAAATTTTTGTTTTTGCTTTTGTATTTTGTTTTTGGGTTTTATTTTGTTGTGATGTATTATAGGTAGCAAAAAAATATGGGCTTTCTCACCTAACTGGAGTATTTACAGATTTTGATAAGTATCGAGTTTATACAGGTTGATGCAACGTGAAATTTGTGCATACAAATAGACCCTTTTACACTTAAATACGAACTACTATTTAGTTGTTGTTACAGTCTTCCCCAACTGTTCTTATATTCCGTGTCATTGTGCATAAAAAGAAGGAAGCATATTTGGGCTTAACTTCATTCAGATGAGAAAATAATGAGAGTTCCAATGCATTTCGGTGCTTTTTATAGTTGTATCAAGTCCCACCTTCCAATTATCTCGCAGAGTATTCGAAAGTCAGTAAAAAGGCACAAAACAAACATAACAAGACTTTAGACTTCTCAGTAATTTCACTGACAAGAGCCCATGCACTTCACATAAATCTTAAAGAACTCTTATGAACAGTGAAAAACACAAATGGAACAGTGATACATATATCTGATTTGATTCATATTTATTTTAATTTTATTGTTTGTCAGATTTACAATTTTATTTTTATTGCACATGTCATTATAATGTAATCTTGTTTACGTCATATGGACATTTGTTCAGAACATAGATTGACCTTGATTGATTCATTTTTAAACACCTAAGGCTGACCTCTTTCCCAACCTTAATTTAAAATTAGTAACAGTCACGTCAACAAGTTTTAAAAAAAAAAAATTATTGTGGCAATAATAAGAGTGAGATAGATTATTGAACAAAGACATTTTTTAAAATTGTATGTGTTATGGCATGGTTCGCATCATAACAAGGGTGTCACAAATAATCGTGAAGATACGACTACATCTTGGGGAATGTGGTACGGAATCGCTGTAAGGAAAAGACAGAGCTGTTCTGACTAGAGCAACGAATTAATTCTTCGTAAGCCTGATTAGCTATTTATACAGTTTTTCGTTTGCTCAACGTTAGTGAGAACATGCCCTTTTTAACTTTTCCATGGCGATCGTGTGTACCATCTGCGCAACGCATCCAATATTGAT
The DNA here is from genome assembly GCA_028554795.2 of Sinohyriopsis cumingii. Classification (NCBI taxonomy): domain Eukaryota; kingdom Metazoa; phylum Mollusca; class Bivalvia; order Unionida; family Unionidae; genus Sinohyriopsis; species Sinohyriopsis cumingii. Next base: position 36,225,772 of record CM068826.1, read on the forward strand.
ATATTAATAATTTGCATGTTCTGCAGCTTCCCTCCAAATCTAAATTGATGACATTTAGATACGAGCGAAATGTATTTTGTGCTGACAATTGTTGATTTTTAGTTACGAGCAAAATGTACTTTGTGCTGATAAATGTTGACATTTAGTTACGAGCGAAATGTATTGTATATTTTAAGCTGACAATTTGTTGATATTTAGTTACGAGCGAAATGTATTGTATTATTGTATGGATTTCTGCACCTGCTTGTAAAGTGCGATCTTTATAAAATAGCATACAGTTATATTACACAGATATATAAAGTGTATCTCCATATATTTTAGTGGAAAATTATTTTCAATATAAATTAATGAAAAATTACTTTTAATACAATTTAGAATAAATTTCAATCGTAATATTTTTACTTAAAGTTCTGTCCTAATATATGAATTGGGTCGCTCGTCCCGGATATTTGAATTTTGAATAGAATATTTCAGAAAACTTGTTGAAATCTTTAGTGAATTCAGCAAGCTTTATCTAAAATGTCATCCAAAGTGGAAATCTTTCTTTCAAATCCTATCCAGGAACAAATAGATCTTTTCAAAAAAGATGATTTGATTCAACATTCCAGAAAATATGATCTTTCTGAGGTTTCCTTAACGAAACAAGAAATAAGGTGGTTCAGTGCCTGGTATAAAATAATGGTTTGGATCAAAGTACTTTGGTTTCGATCAGTAAGTCTGTATCAGACCTTAACATAAAAGTAAAGGAATTATAATTAAAATACAAGATGGAATTGGTGTTGAGGAAGCTGGAACTTCAGAAAGAAAATGAAGAAAAACAAATGCAGTTTCAATTGGAGAAAGAGAAATAACAAATGAAATTGGAGAAAGAAAAAGAACAAATTCTATTACAAGAAGAACAAATAAGGTTATAATTTGAGAAAGAGGAGAGACAAAGACAGGAAAGAGAGAAAGAAAAACAGATGCAAACGCATGAGGAAGAAAGAAACAAAGAAAGATAAATGCAGTTACAAAAAGAACAAATACAGTTACAGAAGGAGCAAATGCATTTACAGTTGGAGAAAGAGAAGCAAGAGAGGGAATATCAATGCAGAATTAAAGAAATGGAACTGGCAAGTGAAAAGCACATTCATACTTCAAATCTAAATTTAAGTTTTGATGTTGCAAAGAATATTAGATTAGTGCCCCCTTTTAGAGAAAAAGATTTAGACAAATATTTTCCTTATTTTGAAACAGTTGCTGAAAATTTTAAATGGCCAAGGGAGCAATGGTCTCAATTATTACAATGTGTACTCACTGGTAAAGCTAGTGATACTTACCGTTCATTGTCAGTTCAACAAAGTGGTGACTATGATACAGTTAAAGAATGCATCTTAAGGGGTTATGAGTTAGCCCGTGAAGCTTATCGGCAAAAATTCATAAACTATAAGAAAGAAGCTAGACAAACTCCTTTCGAATTTGCATTAAAAATAGAGTAGTTATTTGATAGATGGTTCTTAGCCAAGAAAGTTGAACAAGATTATGAAAGTCTCAAACAACCTGTATTACTTGAAGATTTCAAAAACTGTGTACATAGTGACATTAAGTATTAAGTATTATCTTGATAAGCATCATACTGAAACGTTGGAAAATGCTGCTAGAACTGTTGATGAGAAATCCTTAGCTCATAAAGTGTCTTTTGTAAATAAGATTTCTACTCAACAGTGTTCTGGCAGAAAAGTATTTCAGCCTAATAGAAGCCCTTCTAAATCTCAAAGTGGCACAACTTCTAAAAATCAAGCTTCTAATAAGCTTGATTCAAGAGCCTTGTCTCGTCCCACGTGTACCTATTGCAAGAAAAAAGGACACGTTATTTCTGATTGCTGAACATTGAGAAATAGGCATCAGAATCAAGTCAGACCTATTCCAAATGCTCTTATTTCTAAGAGGTCAAGGTCACGGTCATGTATTGAAGGCAATACATTTGTTGGGTCTAATAAACCCCAGTCTGATTTGATTATGGAGAATTATGAATCATTCTTGAAGGATTCTATATCACTCTTGGGTGATTCGGTCAATACTTCCCTATTAAAATGTTAATTGACACAGAAGCTTCTCACAATCTTTTATTGTCATGTATTTTGCCTTTGTCTGAAAGGTCTTCTTCTAATGAGAGTGTTCTTATTAAGGCAGTATAGTGCGGTTTTGTTAATTGTCCTCTCCATTGTGTAAATTTGTCATCAGACTTAATCTCAGGACCCGTGAGTGTCGGCACAGTACCTGTTTTACCCGTTGAGGGCAATCATTTCTTACTAATCAAAGACATAGCCAGAGACAAGGTTGTGCTTAATCCATTTGTACCGGACAAGCCTTGTTTGGATCAGAAAGTCGATTCAGTTGAAAAAGAATTCCCTGATTTATTCCCAGCTTGTGCAGTTACCAGAGATATGGCAAAGTAAACTCTTGAGAATGATGTTGATAAGGAAAATATTTATTTAGCTGACACATGTATTGGTCAAGTTGTTGATGAAGTCACTTTCACTTCTTGTTTGGATCAATGAGAAGGTATTGATCACAGTGATCCTCTTGTAACTACTCATTCTCTTTATTCTAATCAGGGTGATAAACGACAATCACTTGTCGTCGAACAGGAAAAAGATCATAAGATCTACTGTTTCTTTCAAAGGGTCATTAGTGAAACTGAAACTACTAAAGTTCCTTTTTGTTATTTCAATAAAAATGGAAATCTTATGAGAAAATGGAGACCTCCCGAGGTTTCCTGCTGGCGATGAGTGGTCAGTGTACTATCAAATTGTAGTTCCAAAACCTTACAGGCAGGAAATACTTAGTCTGGTCCATGAATCTCCATTGGCTGGTCATTTAGGGATTAATAAAACTTATCACAAAATCTTGACTCACTTCTATTGGCCAAAAATCAAAAGTGATGTTGGTAAGTATTGTAATACTGTAGATCTTGTCATATTTGTCAAATGGTAGACAAACCAAATCAGAAAATTCCCAAGGCTCATCTACAACCTATGAATGCCTTTAACTACCCATTTAGTAGAATTATGGTAGATTGTGTTGGTCCCTTACCTAAGACCAAGTCAGGTAACCAATACCTGTTGACCATTAATGCGTGCGTCAACAAGATTTCCAGGCAATTCCTTGGAGGAATATAAAATCTAAAATAATAGTAAAAGCTTTGATAACGTTTTATTTTACTAAATATGGCCTTCCCAATTCTGTCCCGTCTGACCAAGGCTCAAATTTCATATCTGGAATTTTCCAGCAAGTTATGTACGAATTAGGCATCCAACAATTCAAATCTTCTGCCTATCACCCAGACAGCCAAGGGGCATTACAAAGATTCCGTCAGACTTTGAAAAATATTATTCGGTCATATTGTTTTGATGCGGTACTTCATAGAACTAAAGTGGTACTTCTTGGATGCTTAAATAAAGTTAGGTACTTCCTGGATACTTAACTAAAGTCTGGTACTACATAGATACTTAACGTGAGGAAAGATGGCGGACTGTTCAGATGGACGTTACAATGTTCATGTGCAAATCATGGATAATTCTGTTTATGAGACTAGCTCCAGGAAGAAATATGCTGAATTGGAAACAGCAAATGAAGGTGATTGTACTGTACATGGTAATTGTAGTTTAAATGCTTTTCATGATGCAGATTTGGGGAGTGATGAGTCTGACAATGCAAACAATGCAGATCTATGCTCGCAAGCTCAGTACATGAGTACGCAGAATGTCGACAATACATGTTTTGACAGAGATGCCGAAGATTCGTGTCACCGTTGTAACAGCCCAGCATATCAAGATGTCATATCTCAGGTTCCCAACCAGGACTATATTAGAAGACTTGATCAGGAATTAGATAATCTACCTAGAGACATGAATATTGAGAAATTGCTAGAGGTTGCACACGACAGTGAAGATATTGTAATCTGGTATAGGTCAGTTTTATTTAGCAGAGCGCGTGGTTTTCCAGGTTGACCATCTGGATATTTGGTTGTTAGAAAGAACATAAATGGTGTAAGTAGTTTAATAAAATATGCAAAGGGATTGTTATTCTTTAGCTATATTTATAAAAGGGGATCCTTGCAAGATCGATTCTATTTTTAGCAAGAAGAAATCAAACCCTAATGTACAAGCTAAACATTGTGAACATGACGATCAACATAGCTCAGGGCAAGCAGGGCAAGCAGAACAAATGATTAATTCAGCAAGACTCTCGCTAGCTGAAATCAAGAGTGACTGCAGTCATCTACAACATCTGTTGTTTCGGTCAGAAAAGAGATTATATCTCTGAAGGCAATCCAAATCACATTGGTGACTATGAATGACCTTAATGCATTCCGTGCTGATGTAAACAATAAGGTACAGGCACAATCTCAAACAATAGAACTGCTCCGTAATGAGATTAAGTCACTGAAAACTACTCAAAACGTGTTGATGAAAGAAAATGAAACTCTCCACACCATCACCGAGCAACTTAGAGTTAAGCTGATGAAGTCTTTGAGTAAACCCATGTCTTATGCGGATGTCGTTCGCACGAATAGTCCAGGTGTAAGTAACCTAACATGTAGTGCCGATGGATGTGGTGATCAACGCTCTCCATCAATTGCAGCTCAGAACAAGATTTATGTGTCTAACTGTTCATCTCCCGTTTTTAATGACTCTAACAAAACTGGTTGTGATACACACTGCTGCCTATCTCAGAACAGAACTACAGTGTCCAACTGTTTGTCTCCCGTGTCGGTTGAGGCTGACGACTCTACCCCAGGTACAATGGCAGTGGAGTCACAAACCGATGTAACGGCCCAACCAGCTTTGGAAAAGAGGGGGTCAGTGCTCTGCAAACTCTGGTTTCAAAAAGCTCGGATATAATGGAAATATTCCACAGATTTATTAAACCAATGTTCATCCTGATGTGACAAATGTCGTGCGCACTCCATTCGGAATCAAAATAAACTGTTAGGCCACACTGAACGGCTTTCTGAACAGGGGACTTCGACTTCGACCAGGATAGAGCACGCTAGGCATCTGGTGGCTAGCAACATTAATGTCAAAGGTATTTCTCCTAGCAAGATACCTACCGTTATTCGGGGTCAGGTAGAAAGACCTTGATCATTTGGGAAATCAGGTTTAGAAATCGGCTCAGAGAGTATTGTTGGACATGAGGATGTGGATGACAATGATGAGAATGTTGTATTCGAAGGTGTGGTTAGACGTAGAACAATGCGCTTTTATGTGGTTGGCATTGGCGTCAAATCTACTGCTGTAGGCCTCAGTAAATTCTTGAAAGAATACGACATAGATCTGTTATCCATATTGTTTATCCACAGTAGACGTAATTGTCTATCGGCCAAGCTGACTGTATATAATTCAGACTGCAACACTGTTGAAAATGATGTAACATGGCCAAAAGGTGTTTATGTAAGAAGGTGGTATGGGAATCAATCCTGGCGAGACAGGTTTAACAATCGCGACCAGGAGGCAAATGAAGGTGCAGGATGCGATATTCCATGACTAAGGTGACATAGTCAATTGTTCATAAATTTGCCATTATGTACTGTCGTAAGTTAATGTGTTTTGTCATCTTTGTCATTTTAGTCCTGCTTTCACAATGCATAAGTATTAATATGCTTATATTGCAAGCTAATATGAATCTTAATATACTGAGCTGGAATGTTATAGGAATTATGTCCTCTGCTCTTAGCTTTAGTGCAATGCTGGATAAATATAATGTTGACGTAGCTTGCATAACTGAACATAAACTATTACAGCACATACTTCCATTTTGCGTATATATTCGTTCTGATTATAAATGCACTGCTAAGGCCGAGGATATTTCCTCTAATAGCATATTAATAAAATGTGGTAAAAGAGGAGTTGCAATCTTCTGCAAAACTTCTCTCATGAGATATGCTAACTTTATAGATGAAGTTAATAGTGACAGAATTGTTGGCATAGAATTCAAATTTCCCGATATGCAAAATATATATTTTTTGTGTATATATGCCGACCATATCGTGTGGCATATATTACTACAAAGCGCAAATTAAGTTGATTCAAAATCTCTATGATCAGTACTCACAGCTGGGGGACGTGTATTTTACTGGTGATTTCAATGCAGTAGCTGAACCAGACACTTTCAAAGATTACAAAGATAGGGTATTTCATGAGTTCCTGCGATATAATAATCTAGTGAGTGCTGGACATTTAATAATATGCACTGGTTCCCGTTATACATTCACCCCAGCAAGAACGATGATTGATCATTTTGTACTGTCGGATCAATGCATATGTAGATTCCGGAGTGTGCACATTGTTTCAGATCACGAAGAGAACGTGGTATCTGACCACCTCCCTATCCTTACTTCCCTTCGTACAGTGACCTGTGGGAGAGACTTCAGACAGTCTATGAAGAGAAATAACATAGCTTGGAATAAATTAGACGCCGATATCTTGAAAAATTATCAAACTGAGCTGGGCCTTCGCCTGAAAACCTTAGATATAGATACTATTTCGGACAATGTTGATAGATTTTACCGGCACATTGTTAATGCAATACAGCAGTCAAGCGACATCGCGCTTCCAAAGTCTAAATTCAATTATCATGCCAAACCATACTGGTCAAATGAACTCAAACAAGCACATAAACTTCAAAGACAAGCTAGGTATACTTGGATAAATGAGGGAAGACCGAGGGGTAGTCAATATAATTCTTACAGAGAATATAAAGATAAGAAGAGAGACTTCAGAAACGTTCAAAAACTGGCTGTGGAAAAATATATGGGGGAGGTGTATGAAGAAATTGAAAAAGCACATGAATGCGATGTAAGACACTTTTGGAAAATGATCAACGTTAAGAAAGGGAACAATATAAATTTTTGTCAGGAACTATCAACTGATGGATTTTGTGACCGTGATGATGATTCCATCGCAAATGGCTTTGCCAGACACTATGAGGACATTCATACGCCGAATTTTAGCCATAGTTTTGACGGAAACTTTTATGAATTTATAGAGAAAGAATTAAATCGGGGTATACAGGACGGAGTAAGCCATATCGAGGCCTTACAGACCAGTATCAGTTTAAACGAAGTAAGAGAAATCATTAAAAGTCTAAAGAAATCAAAAGCATCGGGCCATGATCAAATTTGCAATGAACATTTGATCTATGGTCGCAACTACCTCATCGAGTGTATGACAATTTTATTTGCTCGGATGATTGATCAATCTTACATACCTGTAAATTGCAAAAAAAGGGTTAGTAATACCACTGTACAAAGTTAACAGAAAATCAAAGAACTCCCTCGAAAGTTACAGGCCTGTTACTTTACTGTCTGTTATCTACAAAACCTTTGAGAAAATTATTCATTAACGTTTGGTAACTTGGCTCAAAGATACTAATTCTAGTATACCCAGTTCACAACAACATGGTTACCAAAAAGGTTTAGGCTGCACAACAGCGAGTTCTGTGCTGTTTCAATCAGTACAATATAATGTAAACATGGGTTCATGGGTTTTTGTTGCTTTTCTTTATACAAAAAAGGCATTTGATACCGTGTGGCACAAAGGACTGCTTTTTAAATTATTAATGTTGGGAATTATGGGTAAATCCCTTTTGATATTTTTTAACATGTATACAAATTTACAGAGTAAAGTTCTTGCCAATGGGCAATTTTCAGATTGGTTCTCAATTGGCCAAGGTGTGAGACAAGGGGTGTTTTGTCAACCTTGATGTACACAATATTTATAAATGACTTGCTGCTACAGTTAGAAAATAGTGGATTTGGAGCAAAGATTGGATCCTTAGCTGTGGGAAATCCAACCCTAGCTGATGATATTTCACTTTTGGCTATATATCCTAGCAATCTACAAAAGCTGTTAGATATAGCATACGACTACATTAATATGTGGCGTTCGAGCTTAGTGTTACAAAGTCATACATTATCATTTTCGGTCCCCAAATACAAGAATTATATCAATATGAAATGGTATCTTGGCCGGTCATGTTTGCCGGTTACTGATTCGGCAACACACCTGGGTCACCAGATTAACTCAAAGCTGACGTCGCATGACGCAATACTCGATGCATGCAAGAAAGGAAAAAAATCTTTTCACGGTCTGTTTAGTATTGGCATTAAACCGAATGGTTTAAATCCTTTGGTTGCTGCAAATGTAATTAAAAAGGTAATTTTTCCCTTCAATATTTTATGGAAGTGAATTATGGTGTAACATTTCAAAAAGTGACCTTGCTTTATTGGATAAAACTCTGAGGTATTTTGCCAAACATTCACAAGGCTTTCCAACACATACAAGATCAGACATCGTCCTGGGAATGATAGGATGGACATCAGCGCAGTCCGAAATTGATAGAAGAAAATTGATGTTTTTACACAGATTGTGTTTGATGCCTAACAATGTGCATACTAAACGAGTGTTTAACGTTGCATTATTTCACTTCATTTTGAGCGGATGCATGTAAAGCTACGGATTAATTTCCAATTTACATTATACCTCAAAGAAGTTTGACTTGCTCGGGTATCTAACTGATTATTTGCATCATTCTGAGATTCCAGATAAACAAAATTGGAAAGAAATTGTAAGGTCGAAAATTGTTGGTCTTGAAAATAGCCTCTGGAGAGTTCGTATGTCTAATCAAGCAGATTGTGATAGGTTCTCTTCGAAACACGAATACGTACGACCTGCCTCAGTGTGGCAGTCGGCTTAAACCAGACAACACACTAAGGTATTTACATATGTAGCTAAACTATGGGCTGCTGTTCCTCAAACACAGCTTGATTATGTGTATTAGATGTGGGGATGTTTATACAGACTTGATACTTCATTGTTGTGTTAGTTGTCCTTATATGTCGAATTTTAGAAACTCTTTCTGGGATTTTCTTATTGATAAATTTCCACTGAGCCTGCACATTACGTTATTTAATGCAGAAGATGAGTTGCAACTACAATATCTTCTAGGTAAAAGGTTACCATCAGGTGTAATCGACAAAGAAAACTCGAAGCTATTCGTCCTGGATGCAGCATACTTTGTCATACAGTGTGCAGCTATCTTCTGCAAATAAAGGTACTGAAAAATTGCAATTTATGCAGCTGACGAACACTTTGTTGACTGATATAGTGTAAGAATTTGTATTCTATTTTTTTATTATTATTTTTTAAAATACTTATTTATTAATTGTAGTCAGATGATTTATTCTTATATCATGTAATCTTCCATGGAAGGAAATAAAGATGATGATGATACTTAAAAGCGCGCCCGTTCTTACATGTCCAAAGTTCAGCCAATCATTTAAATTGTCTATTGATGCAAGTGATTTTGGGGTTGGAACAGTTTTGATTCGAAAAGATGAAAATGGTATTGATCATCGAGTGTGTTTTTTCTTTCTAAGAAATTAAATAAGCACCAATACAATGTTTCAACAATCGAGAAGGAATGTTTGGCTTTGATATTGGCATTACAACATTTTGAAGTTTACCTTAGTTCAGCTCCTTCTTCGATTATCGCGTTTAGTGACCACAACCCCCTTACTTTTATCGGCAAGATGAAAAATAAAAATCAAAGATTACTAACGTAGAGTTTGTTGTTACAAGTATATAATATTGACATCAGGCACATCAAGTGAAAGATAATTTAATGGCAGATGCACTTTCCCGTGTGTAAATTTTTAACATTTCATGTACACTGTGTATAATTCAAAAGAGTTCTTCTTATGTGTTTTCTTTAACCTCATGCATAATTAATATATGGTAAAAAGAAAGCTTTATAATGTAAATCTTTCTTTTTCTTTATGAGGGAAATGTTATGTATATCTAATTTAATTCATATTTATTTTAATTTTGTTGTTTGTTTTTCAGCTTTAAAGATTTATTTTTATTGTACATGCTATTATAATATAATCTTGTTTACGTGATTTGGATTTTTTTGTATAGAAAATAGATTGACGTTGATTGATTCTTTGTAAACACCTTAGGCTGACCTGGTTCCCGACCTTAATTCAAAATTGGTACCAGTCACGTGAACAAGATTTTTTTAATATTTATTTTAATTGTGGGAATAATAAGAGTGAGATAGAGGCTGTATTTAATACGTGACCCTAGGTTTGCAAATAGTTTTATTGAAGTAAACAATTCTTTTTATATATTTTAATCTTAGAGTAAAATGATTGGTTTTCGTCAGGGCCATGCTTTGAGTACGTGATGTAAATATGATCATGTGACCATCATACGGGCACCTATTCTGCGCCTCAAAATTACTTATAACCATTGTTTTAGAGAAATAATCTCAGTCTGGGCTTAAAACACTTGGTGTCAAGGGGTTCTTTTGTTGTGTTAATTCAGAGTTATTTTAATGTATATTAGAATTATTTGGATTCAAAATGATTAATTAATTTTTTCCTGAAAATATGTGTGCTCATACAGAATTCTTGAACAAAAAAATTTCTTAACAATTTTAATCAGATTACCAAAACTGGAGTATTATTTCTTGTGTTTCTACAAGAACTGATGACAACCACACTATACAGGATACAGCATACGTCATTGCCTTCCATCTTGGATTCTTCGTCGGGACTCGAACTTGAATTCATTAGAACATTTCATTATTAGGACTTCTAAAATTGTATTCGTGGAATATTTTTGGATTTGATTCTTGAAACCGAAAGTTCTTATTTTTTCGTTTTTACAGTATTTTTCCAGGGAAATAAATAATTTAAATTTTTCAAAGCTTGTTGTTTTCACTCTTTCTTGTGTTAATGTTTATTCGAGCCTAAATACGTGACAAGGATAGTCGTGAGAATTACGATGGAGTAACAGCTTCCATCATTTCCTGCATTAAGGCAAATTAATTAAAGTTTTGGTACTTGCCTTCTACCTTTTTAATGCCATCAAAGCTGGAATAAGAGAGCCATGCATCACATGAAGCCACGCTAATATATGCATCAATGTTACACAGGTATATGTTGCAAATTCTAGGATCAATTATCAAAAGAAAATCTGTAAAATAAATATTGTTGATCATGATTAAGCTAAGCTGACCTATGAGTTAAATATTAAGCTGCTGTGTTTATGTCGTATGCATGTGCATTGCTTATTGATGGTTCAGCAGTCATATAAAATGAATCTTCATATAGTTTCCTGTTATGTTTCCTTTTTCATCCTATCTGCCAGTATTTTAAAAATATAAAACTGATTTCCCCCAAGCAGTATATTGATAATTCCTCTCATAGAGTGTAAATCATTAAAAAGGGAAATCATTCTTTCTTACAGATAGAGTGATTGACCAGAACAAAATCCGAGTTATTCTTCCTTTACCTACTGTAGGTAAATGCATAGGTCCTGTCATTTATGGAATTTAAGAATAAGATAGGAATGTTTGCATTCATGGAGTTTTAAAAAGCTCTAATCAGTACAACATGTTTGTTTGGGTTATCAATACAGTTTTATTCTGATATCGTCATGTTTTCTCTGAGTTTTGAAACTGCATCATCGTGATTCGTTTTCTTATTGCATGTCTCAATTAGTATGGTAGAATATAATGATTAATTGGATCATATTGATAGAAGTATAGACCTGAACCTCGTGCAAATATACATCGTTATCCAAGCGCACAAGAGATTGACTTTGATGGATGGACTTAGCTTCAGCTAGAGTTGGGTTTTGTGGCAAGTACTTGTTGGAAAACAATCAGTTTTAATGCATCTATTGGACTAAATTGACAAACTTGTTAATATTTGTCATTTAGCTTTTCATTTTGTTTACTATCGTTTTGTACACAGTTTCAGTTATTATATTCAAGTGCGAGTGAATGGCATATTAAAAAGGCATTCTCTGTTAAATTGTTTGGAATATACTATACATAGAACAGCACACAATCTTTATCCATGATAACTTTACGAGTTGGCTTAGCCAACGAGTAGGATTATCACGGATGACGCGTGTGCTCGATTCTCTATATGCATTGCGTTATAGGTCAATTAGCGTTTTGTTTTTTAATATTAAATTGTGATCGAATACATCATCTGACGCTTTTGGGCCAAATGTGGACTGTTGACACTCTAGACTTTTTATATAGTGTATTAGTCTCTAAGATCGTCACGTGCCTACTTTTCCAGAAGAGATATTCATGTCATATGCAAATTGTATTCATCGAAAGGTCTCGGAAATCTACTTCTTGCGGCTAAAATACTTACAGCTTGTATGGATATTTTGCCAGGATATTTCATATTTTTTATTGATCATGTTGGGTATACAAGTACTTACTAAACAAAGAACAATGTTGAGACAAGAAACTTATGGAAAGTATTCACAAACACGTTTAGTGAGAAGAAAACGACGGTACTCACATACACATTCGTATTGGTTGAAAAGGTGTTTCTTGTAATATAATCGTATTGGCGATAACTGCAAGTTAATTTTGTTGGTTATTATATCTGGATAGATGTTTACGAATATTGTTTTCTTATTCGTACAAGTGATTACAGAAAATTTCTAATAATTTAGCAATATGTTGGAGAAAAAAATGTAAATCATTTTCTAAGTGGACGATTCATTTCAACTGTAATGCCACGAACTTCTGATATAAAACTAGACCAAGAACTAGAATTATTTTTCTTCACTTTTTTTGAATTCGCAGAGTATCCTTTTCATTTGAATGCTAAATATTTTGAAGAAAAAAAAAACATTTTTCATGAAAATTCCAAATCCGTTGTGTTATGTCCGTTATTATTTATTGCATCTCTCTGCTTCTATCTTTCTCTTTCAACGTTTGATTAATTATTATAATGACTATGTTTGAGTTAGAGTTATTTGTTAATGAAATACGTTAAAATTTATCTTCTGGGTGAATGACTGCTAGGTCTTAATCTAGACTATTTCATTTTCCCAGACGTTTATATTTATTATCGCTGAGCTTACTGAGGTAAAAACACACTTGCACTGAATCGGACAACTAACGAAATGGGTGGAATTAGCTACACTCTGAGTCCAAAATCTGGAGGTAGAGTATGGCTATAGGTTCCACCACCTCATTTAGTCTAAATTAAGTGATATATATATATATATATATATATATATATATATATATATATATATATATATATATATATATATATATATATATATATATGGTCTTTTCTGCCATATAAATTTCATTGGTAAATGCTACAAGTATATAATGGTGTGAATCATCAACTAATGTGGTCATGTATCATTGAATTTATTTGAGGTGATTGCCTAGCAAGGTCCCAGACATCGGAATATAAATGTTCCACCATTGCTTTATGTTTGTTACTAAACTTTGATCTCTCTCAGTTGGCTATATTATGGTGAATACCTTACCACATGCTGCTTCTTTCGGTGTCACACAAATATTTAGAGGTTAGGAAATTCTTTTGTTGCGTCTTGCTAACGTTGCCTAATTGTAAGGTGGCGTTTGTTAAGTTATCACACTTAAGACCATTTACTAACAAAATCGTCTCCCAAATGGTGAAATTTTATCACTGACAACGAACGTAGGATCTCGCATTCAGTCACAATTTGTGACTCCAAAATCACATAATATGTTATGTATATCGTTTTGTAGGCTGAAATTGCATCCATGATTGTAGGTTGTAGTTTAAGATTATGATCACTTGTAAACAAATGTTGTGATAGCTAACTTTTGTCCGTGGTAGTGGGTTGTACTTTAATATGTGTGAACGTATTGATATGACCTTTTGACCTTACAAGGTTCTGGAAGAGAACATTTGTCATACATCATGTTAAGGTACGCTCCTCACTTGCAAGGGGTGTGGGTTGATAGGCGGATTGTACCTTCTTTCAAGGTGTCTGCTTTATTCGGTTCTCGTTATCTAGGAGATGATCGCCCTCGGTGTTATTGCCCGGATCGAGTAAACTTATAGGTGGAATAAATAGAGACCTGAGCAGATATATATAACAGAATGACACAAGCCCCCCGTACGAAAAGAATCAAAATTTAATCAATTACATAAACACTGGAGATAATACAATACATTAGGAAGAGACATTTCTTTGGAATATATCTTTCACCGAATTTCAAAACACAAATATATTTAAAAAAATAGCCGATCTGTTTTACTGATAGAATTAGTCACCATATGATCGAGTGAACAATCAAAGGTGTTGCCTTGTACAATTGCATAACTTGCTTAGCTCTAATTCCCTCCAATTTCACTGTAGCTGTTCTCTGTCCTTTCGCCCCTTCTTTCCTTCCGTTTTCTTTCTCCTCTCCAACCTTTGTACTGCCTCGCCTCCCTTCGGTCCTCTTTTCTATTTGTGTGGGTAGGTGGATATGTAAGCATGCAGATACCAAGCAACTTGCTTGCGTCAGTTCGTAGGTACATCTGAGGATACGTCGGAAGAGCTATTTTCCCTTTTTAAAATAAACAAAAAGCGACCTAAATTTTCCGTCGGCTATCCTACTGGGAATAGATCATTCCTCTCCTTCTCGTTATCAGATCTTACTATCGGCATTCAAACAGATACCAAAGGCTATTTAGTCTGGCCAGGCATGGCAGACCAAAACAATCCTAGTTTCATAAAATTAATGTACTTCCTAATGGCTATAACGGTTCCACTCTCGTCTCAATTACACAAATGAATGAATGGAATTCATTAGAGGTCTTAATTACGCTATTTCAGCGAATACACACATTCATGTCTTCATCATACGAAAAATCATTTAAGATCGGTGAATTCAAACGGATTCCCGTAACTCATATCAGTAAAGTTTATACATAAATTCTTAGAATACCCAATTCCTATACAAACAAGACGAAAATTCGAAAAATTCGACAATCTTATATAAAGAAGATTATTGTACGAATTCATATATATATAAAATAAAATAAAATTCATATATATATAAAATAAAATATAAAATCTAAAAGAGATAATCAACAACCTAATCAACAACCAAATAAATCAGCAGATGAAATTGACTTCACCAATGTAAAAAAGAAACGTGTAGTAACTAAAAATCACACACGGAATAACCAACAACCAAGACATGAAAAGAAAATGAATCAAGCATCACTAAGAGCAAAAATTACCTATCAACCAAATCACATTGAAAAAAATGATACATCCATTCGAAACAATTGCAAAAATGATCAAGCAAAAAACTTAACAGCCCCAGGCACACAAACGGCGACCTATGCAGATGCAGTAAAAAATCGGGCGAAGAAAACTACACAAGAATCCAATAGAACGGTTATAGCAACAATACAAAGTCTAATGGAAACCCTCAAGGATCTGTTGAAAACTACACAAACAGAAGAAAGAATAGGAGATTCATTAGAATACAAAACAAGAACAGATGGAGGAAAGAAAAGAAAAGAATAAAGGAAATCGAAAGAGGAAAAGAAACTGTGTTAAACCTTTCTAAACGAATTCTAACTAATAGTGATTACATTCTTCTAGGTAAGGGATTATCATATTGTCCTAGAACCAAAGTGCATGATAATATTAATTTAGCAGAAGCATTTTTTAAATACACAAGATCGTTAAAATTAAAAGAATTTTTCTCACAATCATGTACATCTTCACAGTATGAAAATAGTTTCCATCTACAAAATAAGCCCTTTTACAATAAAATAGAATCAACATTTACACCTTCTAGTGGACGTGATATTTATCTCGATTTTTATATTGAAGCAACTAAACAAGAAATTTTAAATAGCAGTCCTAAAAGAAAACATTTTACAAACATATCTAAAGAAGAATTAAATTCTTTACGTAGCTTATCGCAAGATGAAAGCATTATTATTAAAAAAGCGGATAAGTCTAGCACCATAGTAATTATGAATAAGGAGGATTATATTAAAGAAGTGGAAAGACAATTAAATGATGAAGAATATTACACAAAACTTTCCTATATTCCTTCTGAAGAAACGAAAGAAAAAATAAGCCAATGTATTAATTTAATCTCTGTACACAACTGTTCTATATATGATGAACTAGATATCTTCCCAAATAAAATACGCACACCTCAGTTTTATATTTTACCAAAAATACATAAAGCTGTTGATAAGTCACTACCTTTAGGATATCCAGGTAGACCCATTATTTCTACATACAACTCAGTTACAAATAATATATCGCAATATATTGATCACATTTTACAACCACTAATGAAATCACTACCTTCATACGTCAAAGATACTTTTGATTTCATTACCAAATTGAAATCTTTACCGAAACTAACGGAAAATTCATTCCTTGTTACACTTGATGTGGTTTCACTCTACACGAATATACCACACAATGATGGTGTCGAAGCGTGTAAATATTATCTTGAAGATAACGAATTTACGTATAAACTATCCAAAGAACATATTTGTGATTTGATAAAACTTGTGCTCGAAAATAACTTTTTTCAATTTGGTAATACAAACTATCTCCAAAAAATGGGAACAGCAATGGGTAGTCCTATGGCACCTGCTTATGCATCTTTATTTATGGGAAAATTAGAAAATGATTTTCTAAATAAATGCCTCTTAAAACCGGATGTATGGTTAAGGTTTTTAGACGATATTTTTATGATTTGGAGTTATTCATTAGAAGACCTTTATTACTTTATAGACAGTTTAAACAAATTACATCCAACAATAAAATTTACATTCAATGTCTCTAAAACTAAAGTTTCATTCTTGGACGTTGATGTCATGAAAAATGAAAATAATGAAATTACTACCATGGTTCATGTTAAAAACACGAATATTCATCAATATGTTGAATATTCTTCATGCCATCCTAAATCATGTAAAAATGGTATACCATATGGTCAAGCAAAAAGATACAGAAGAATTATTTCGGATGATGCTGTTTTTAAATCATCCTTGACAGAGCTAGGTCAGCATTTTTTAAATAGAAAGTACCCTATTGACATCATTAATACTGCTTTCCAAAAGGTATCTTCTCTTACACAGCTTGAATCTTTACAATATAAAATCAAAAATAGAAATGAAGATATCATTCCTTTTGTTATTGAATATAATCCAAGTTTGCCTAATATAGGTAAGATTATCAATAAATATTGGGATTTATTAAACTTATCATGTAAAGCAAGTGTTAAATCGCTACACGAAAGCAAACCCACACTTGCTTATAAAAGGACTAAAAATCTGAAAGATTTCCTAACTAATTCCAAATTAGAAAAACCATCATATAAAATAGGATCATCAACTAAATGTAATAGACCTAGATGTTCACACTGTTCATTTATTAATGAAAATACTTCTTTCAATAGTAATAATACGAAAGAAATTTTTAATATGCGTTGTGACATTAATTGTGCAACATCAAATGTTATTTATTTGATAACGTGCAAAAAATGTGGCATCCAATATGTTGGACAAACCAGTCAACAAATATCTAAACGTATGAACCAACATAGATCAGATATAAAAAATTATATCGATCAACCATTTTCATCTCATGTTGCCGCACATTTTAACAAAAATTCCCATACATTGCAAGATTTCTCCTTCCAACCTATTGTTAAAGCTGATTCTGAAATGGAACG
Source organism: Sinohyriopsis cumingii (assembly GCA_028554795.2). Taxonomy (NCBI): domain Eukaryota; kingdom Metazoa; phylum Mollusca; class Bivalvia; order Unionida; family Unionidae; genus Sinohyriopsis; species Sinohyriopsis cumingii. Next base: position 36,243,346 of record CM068826.1, read on the forward strand.
TCTACTAAAGGAAACCTATTGGATTCACCGTCTTAATACGGTATATCCAAAAGGTCTAAATTCAAAAACACTATATGACATTTAGTAATTTTTTATTAATTTTTAATTTTTTTTTTTTTTTTTTCTGAATTATGTTCCCTGTTTACAATTAGATATGAATATTTCATATTATTTTACTTTGCAGAAAATCTTAATTGGTAAAAGTATAATCTAATAACATAAAAATAAGTTTACTAATTTTTTAAAAAATGAAATTGAATTTGTAATTAATTATCAATATTATATGATTAATTATTTATAAAATACTTGATTAATTATTTATAAAATACTTGATAGTAACCGTAATGCACACCATATTTTTATCATATTTTTATTAAATAAATTGAGTTCTGATAACCACTTTAACGGCTATAAAGATTATACTAGTGTATATGTTGATTACATTTATCTTTGTAATTATTTTTTTTTTTTTTTTTGTAATTTATTTTCTTTTCTTCTAATAAGCGTGTATTATACATAATACTAATATTACTAAAACTGTTTATCTCTATTTATTAATAAATCGTATATATAGATATATAAACTCAACACAGTTATTATCATATCAAGAGAATTGATTTACGAATTTAAACAACTAAATCCATGCACATCTTATCAAATATTTCAAGCAAAACATTATATTGGCATAAACGAATTTAAGGAAACGCTTTTCTCTACTTCCGCCAAAAAATTGTGATCATTGAACCTTCAGACTTCCATCCCCTTGGACAAGTGTTTTACGAGAGAGAATATCTGTCAAATTCCTCACGGAGTCCAAGTACGTTTACTCTTGCAGCAAAGCTTAGACGAATTAGATTATTTTCGATGTGGCGATATTTAAAACTAGGAAATTTAGTGTGGGAAACACGCCCCTTATTTAGCGTAATCAATCAGGATTAAATGTAGTTACCCCCTTTTATAACTAGGCGCCAAATCTGGGGTCAATTTTACCTCCTACGTTGCGACTAAACGGTTTATGGAAATTTTCAATTTTTGACAGTTCCACTATGAAATTGAAGTTTAACCGTCTCCCTAAAATAGTCCGTCTGACTGCTATATAAACAAAAGTGTAATTAGCCTCACTACCGTCCCCGACCAGACATTTAGAAATTCTTGCAGTATAGCGATTTAACAAGCGCCTGTCTCCATAAATCTAATTAATTGTTCTCTGGTCTCAAACTAATGTGTTCTTCATAGATCGACAGAAATTTGCGCCCCCCTCACATCCTGTTAATTGTATTGTGTCTTAAATTTTTTGATAAGGTTCTGATGTAAACAAAAGTCGTCATTCTTACTTTAAGCTCAGTTGTATTCAGATCTAATTTTAGAGGAATCACCTATTTAAACATTATTCATTGGAATTACCAAGTGCTCATTGTCATTTTGGACTTAGCAGTGCGATTCAAAATTATCATGAGAAAAAATGTCCTGTACGAGCGGCGTGAGTGTTATTTTGTCTCCAAATTTACCTTCTGCCATGACGAATGTAGGTGTGAATTTGGAGATAGGGTGCATCAACTGCTTTAGCTATGAGATTGTATAGACTTGTTAAGTCGAATGAATCATGTTTGCATGTATATACGTGTAAATATATGGTGATAAAATTAATTAACCTTGTCAGCAAATATCATAACCCATAGTGCATGTTTAAGTTCTGCCGAACAATTGGGGTATATGTAGTTTAACTTACTTTGTAGAGCAACTTGCTTCAGCACTTGCCAAGTCCCGTAGGTACGAGTTCACTAGCCTCGTGTTTTCCGTTTGTAGTGTCCACCACGTATATGTATATCGAGTACTAATTTATTCTGTATAGTTATATTGCATAGACAATTTGTCAGACAGATACCTTATTAACGACAACGTTTTTTATTTTGTAGATCTGTGTGATAATCGTTAAGTTCTTCTTCTTCTCTCTCTCTCAACAAACTTTATATATATATATATATATATATATATATATATATATATATATATATATATATATATATATATATATATATATATAGAGAGAGAGAGAGAGAGAGAGAGAGAGAGAGAGAGTTTGTTGACTTACATGTTTCGGAATTATCCTGAACATTCATTGGGGCAGACAATTTCACCTAGTATAACACTTTCCGATTTAATAGGGCATGTTATAATCACTTTGTTTTAGAATTGACAAGTTGGGTTGTATTATGAATGTGTTATAGAATAAACATTGAGAAGAATTCTCACTTGTATAATTCTGTATAATTATTCTTGTTGAAGATAGATCCATCTATGGACTTGATTATCATGCAGTTTCATACAGTGTCCATAACGGGGGAACAGTTATAACGTTTAACCAGGTACTTTCTTAATGGCGGATATATATCGTGTATCGCGGCATTTGTACTAACACAGGCTAAAGAGCATGACCATGTATTGCACGGTTCATTTGTATCTTTTTCGAGCTGAGTTTATTTGTAGTGGCTGGAACTTGCTGTATTCGCCCTGTTCAGTGTGTTATGGGCGGCATTTCATGCTTGAACCTTTGTCTGCGCGGAGACAAAGTTCCCTGCGGGTCTTTCAGTACACGGGAAAAGAATCGATCAGAACGGATAATTCTTTTTGTGCGGGTTGTTATAGCGAAATTGGTCGACTTCATATCCGTTTTTGGATGGTGTATTTTCAATTTCACGCTCTTTGTATGCATCACACGGTATCACAATTTCTGTAGTTGAACGATGCATTTTATATATTCATTTGCTTTTGTGAACATTGCAATTTTATAGATTCGTCTCATATATAGGTGATCTCAAATGTGTAATGTTTTAATACTGAATTTCTGAAGAGAGTTGAATAATGTCCAGCTTTTGCTCGCCAAGGCTCGTAAAAGCTGGACATTATTCAACGAGTTTCGTAAATTTATTATTAAATCATTACCTATTTGAGACTTTTGTATCAGATAGTTTTATTTCAGTGGAAAGTATTTAGAGAGAAATAAGAACGAATAATTTCGTTCATTCTGACTGAGACGTTGTACCTTTCATTTGTTGTGCGTGACAATAGTTCGAAGAGAAGTTGAACAAGTATAAACGTCTAAAAGTAGATTATCCTATTTTACAAATTATAAATCAAAGAATAAATACCCTTCCGAATAGACAGAACATTTGACAGAGGCTAAATCAACACATTATGCCCAATGCGTTTGATGTCACATTGTTTGATGCAGTACCGGTTCGAGTACAGTAGACGGTCCATGTATACCCGGAGTGTCACTTTCACAACTAAACATTACATTGTTGCGATATTTATGTGAAAGGAAGATTACTGTGTTGTATTTGTGACCGGATATTTGCATTATTTCATTTGGAACAGACTGCAGAAGACGTAAACAAATTTCATTGCGAGTCGGAATTGAAACCAATATTTACCTGGTGAATATGTTGTGGCTGGATGAAGTTCTGTCGAACAGAGGTGAGTTTATTCACTTCTATAAATTAATATTTAAACCACGCTTGTATATAGGGTGGACTCCATGTTACAAGTATAAATACAACTCACCCCTAACTTCACACGCGCTATCAACTGACCAATACTCTTAGTTTTACTCTTTGTTGTTCTTGTCTTGTGGTTTTACGCATTGTTTCATAGCATGATATGTAATACATGGCGTAACGAGCCCTTGTAGGTGTAAAATCGCCATAATGAGAAAGACGTGACCTTTTCTTGTCCCGATTCCCTTTGGGCAGTAGACTAGAAAAATGGTCGCCAAAATGTTCATCGTATTAGCAAAAAGAAAAGGTTCCTTTGGGCGAGGTAACGAAATTTTTCCCACAATTGCAGCCAATTAACAATGAGAATGTTGCGCAAGAATTTCATGGGCCTATATGGACCAATCAAATCACATAAAATGATACGTTGACGTGTTGTAATATCAAGAATATTAAACTGTACACACTATATGTAAAGTGTAAAGACTGTGATAAACGAATATTGTAGTTTAATAACTTCATGATGTCAACACAGACGCACAAAGTCATTAAATGAACAGAAAAGTTTAATATCTGTCAAAGTGAACAGAGCAATTTTTATGCGTCGTGTTAATAGAAATTTATAATCCACGTCTTATGTATTCACAAGCTATAGTGTGTAGTTCACTGGAAAAGTGTCAATGCTACATCTGGAATTTAGCATGTCGTTCAAAGCGTAGTATGTCGTTCAAAGCGTAGTATGCCATTCAAAGCGTAGTATGTCGTTCAAAGCGTAGTATGTCGTTCATGTGTAGACTAACTGTGGAGAGTATATGTTGAATCTAAATTGAGTACTGGATCGGAATGTGATTGTGGTGTAAGAATTACCTATGATAGTGTAGGATCGAATTGATTACAGAGTATAAATTCATTTCAAATAAATGTGTCAATTTTATTTCTGATCTTTGTCTGCAATTAATTAAAAACCCAATCAGTCTATCCTTCTTATAGGTATGATGATTTGCGTGTTCGTTCAAGAATTAATGCACTGATTAGTGACACAGGGCCCTTTTCGATTTTATCTATGCAATTTATTCAATCTTCCTTGATGATTGCCTACAATTGCCACAGGTAATTTAGAATCCAATATATTACTTTGATTTCCCTGTGGTGAGAAATAGAGGTGAACATTACCAAATGTCGATGAGGCTAATGTGTTATCAATGGTACGAATTGCATATTTAATCGATATTATTTATCTAATTATTGACAGCAGGATACCACTTCTTCCATCTGTCCATCAATACTTCCTACATTCCATACACCCGTTCACTTAGGCAGTCAGAAGAAAACCCCATAAAGTTAGAATCCACCAAATGCTGGATTGAAAAAGTCGCCATTAGCGCCAGTTGTTAGCAGAAACAAGACTTAGCTGACTTCCTGCCTACAAAAATTATGAACCAGAAGGTGTGATTTCCTTAACGCATACCAACGCGTATAATGGAACATTTTCTTTCATTCCTAATTTAAAAAATGACAAGATAAGAAATATGACAGATTACGTTATAGAAAGAGCATTTGTTTAAGTAAAGGATATAAAATTGTTTGCGATGTCTAATCAAAAAGTGAACACAAGCAACCAGTGAGCGTGTTTTTTTTTAAACATTGTTTTATTTAAATCACCCCAAGCTATCTTGTATGGTATTTAGCAAACATTCACAAGGTTTCCTTCTGATAACACGTATGCTGTTAAGTTTTGACTGACTACAGAATAGGGAAGTGTGATGATGGTGTCAGATTTTATCAGATATTAGTGAAGCTAAAACTCCGGCTTTTGGTAATTCTGACACTTAAAACCAAGATGGGAGGGTCGCTGAGCCATTCCACGGATTTTGATTTGCTGGATATGTACCTGATGTTGCTGTTGTTGTTTTGGGTTAAAAGCCATTTCTCAGCGCAAGATAGCGTGTATATAGCGGCCAGTATAACTGGTGGAGGAAAAACCCGGAAAACTCCTGTAAGAATCACCGACCCACGGGAAGCTACTGGCAGCTTTCGCAGAGAGTGGAGTTTGGTGTTGCATCATTTATTCCACTATGAACAGAGCTTGAAATATGACATACAAATGTCAGTGACACATGAATATGGGTCACAAGAACGTACCTCTGCAATGATTGAGATGCACGCTCCAACGTGCTCCTTAAGATGCATGCACCAACCAAGTTTTATGATTTTAGAAAGAACGGTATGTTTATGTCATGAAATAATCAATATGGCCAGTATGTATACAGGGTAAAAAAAACTATTTGGTCATGAGGTAAGTACAAATCTTAAACTTGTCACAAGAGTGTGAAATTTAGGTCACTGTGATCTTATTTTCTTAATAAGCTATTTTACGAAAACAGATGCATACTCTCATCAATTTTGATGAGATAAGCATAAACGGAGCTTAAAAAAAAAACTTAAACCTCAACATTTTACCAAGATTAGTGAAGTATTTAATATAGATCACAGTGCCCTCGTTGATGATGTAGAGTGTAGCACGCACCATGATGCGTTGTCTCGCCAAGTTTCATGATTCCATAGATAACAATAAGTAATGTAGGATTTGCCGATTCGGGGGCACATAACCTTACAATTTATCCATCGACCTTTACCCTATAAATTTTCTCCTTTACCCCTAACATTTGACCTTCACGATTAACCTCTTACCTTCACCCTATTGCATTTGACTTCCAATATTTTAAAACGAAAAACCTTATTGGCAGTCACATGTAGTTGTTAAAACAACATGGCCGCTGGCCTTATAAATTTGATGACTCCTGGACCATATATCTTTTCACCGGTTCTAGGCCACTTAATCTCATCCATTACATAAGACGCTACTCTTTAAATTAACTGTTAGAACAACTGAAAACATGGGCCGTCTATGCTAATTGCCTTTCAATTTTTATAAGGAAAACGTGTGTCACTGGTAGTTACAATTTAACTGGGAAAGCTGATTCACAAGCCAAAATATTTCTTGTAGCAGGGCCACTGTCCTCCCACTCGCCCACGTATAGAATAGAAGGTCCAACACGCTTACACATTTTAAAGGAGTAATAGAGTTTTTGATAAATTACTTTGAGAAATATAGGAAGATTTAATATTTTAAAAAGTTAGTTTCACATTACAGTGGAAAGGAGTTACAAAATCAATAACCAAATCTTGTTTCGCACAGAACAAGATAGAAAAAGTATTAATTAAGGATTTTGGACCAATACACAGACCAATAAAATTACAGGATTAGAATTAAACAAATACTAGATGCTTGTAATTTCTGTCTGCGTTTTCTTATAAGGCCTTACCAGAGAACTGTATAGGATATACCTAAAAATAGTAATAATTTGAGAATAGAGCGGAATATAATTAGAAAACGTACACTACTTGTATTACTAGAAATGGCTCATTATATTCGACGTCTAAGGATATTCAATGAGAAAAAAGTACTTACAAAATGTTTAAATGAAAGACACAATACAGGAAAAAAATATGAATGAGGATTTAAGTAGACTATAACATATTTTAAGAGAGTAATAAGAGGTGAGCACGAGAATATAATAAGTTATTAGTGGATTTTATAAATACTGTAGAGAACGTAAGAATAATAAGTTATTAGTGGAGTGGATAAAGTCTGTAAAGTGTAACGATACATTATTAGTGTTGTGGATAAAAAATGTAGAGAATGTAACGATCGTAAGTTATGAGTGGATTGGATAAAGACTGCAGAGGATGTACCGATAATAAGTTATTACAGGTGTGATAAAGACTGTAGAATGCAACGACATTAATTTCTTAGAGGAGTGGATAAATACTGTAGAGAATATATCGATAATAAGTTATTAGTGGATATATACTGTAGAGAATTTTATGATCTCCAAATTTTTGGAATAACCTACCAAAACAGCACAGTTTGGTGTGATTTACTTCAGCATTGGTAAAACAAGAATTGGTGATTCTTTTGTACCAATAATAACGAAAATTATTTTAAAAAATCACATAGTTGGTAAAATAAAATTTTAACTATTAAATATCGCAAACGATCCCAGGCTATGTTTATTAAAAATTAAGAAGCATATATAATTTAATTCATACAATGTCGGCATATAAGTAATTTATTCTATTATACCTTAAAAATATGAAAGCCAGGATATAGAATTAATCGATGATTTATTATCTGTAGATGTACTTGAAATTGTAGTTGATAATCAAAATCGCAAAAATGGAGAGAGAAGTGAAGGTTTAGATACATTTAGAGTAAGAAATAAAAATAGATAAAAACAATCCTTTTAAAAAGGAATCCTGTGAAGAGTGTATATTGTCCATTATAATAGTTGAGCGTCCTTGGTTTCATAGAAATATATTTTAAGGTTGCCAAGTAATCAGTCCAACGATATAAAATCGTTATTTTGTAAATAAATATGTCTGGCATTTGGGTTTGCAACTGTAGGCGCTAGACTTGTGGACAATCTACAATCTATTAAGTCTAAAATGTACGGACCTATCTACTTATTTATTTCTGACGATGATAAAAATGTTACACGAACTTGTTGTATGCTCTGAATATGAAATCTTTTATCCACCAGGACAAACAGTTTAATCTAACACTATTATCGTTATCTACTATAGTCTTTTCGCATAGTAAAATGATCTTCGGTTACTAAAATGTCCAAACTTTCTCATTAATAAAATCTCCCAATAAATTACTATGTAATATTGACAACCAGAACAACAGATATTATCTTTTTCCTTCTCTCTAAAACTATATAAAGAATGTTTATTTAATTTTAACACCATGAGTCTGTAATCTAAATTCATCAAAAGATCATAGAATCTAGAATCTATTATTGCGGAATGATGCGTATTAAAAACAATGTTTATATATCTCACAAGTGTTTCTTGTAAATAATCTATATAGCACGATGTTGTTGCATTATGATTCGGCAATTAGGAATTGTACATAATTATATGTCTTTAGAATGGCCTATATCTGTCATATTTGTAAGCAACTTAATTTTGTTTGCATTCTCTGATGTAAATATATTTTATTTGCTAAATTATGCAAAAGGGTCGGGCTTCAAGGTCTCACAACATGCAAATATATCGTTACAAATTAATCAAGCATGACAAACAACAGAATACCCACCTCGCTCCCTAAAAATCCCAGCAAAAGCAAATAAGATGTGAGGGCAAAAAGATAAGGTTCGAAAAAGGAAAACCGATAAGCAAATAAACAATGGTATTAGCAAACATTAGACGAAATAGACTGTTGTGTTGAATGCATTTATATAACTTATCAATTTATTATTGTTCTGTCTAAAAATGATTTCCTTTATATTTAGAAACTAAGAAAAAAGCATTAGTTACAACGTATCCTAAATGTATTTCTAAAGAAAAACAAAATCAAAAGAAGCAACTTGGCACAGTTTCGAGTCAAAATGAGCGAAACAGGTGAGTTGTTGTAGAGACAGGAACAAACATTTCGTTACTAGTAAGTAACATACTTTGCCTTTGAACTGTATATCAAATTAAACTATAATAACATGCATTTTCTGATTCTACCCACAGTATCATAGTGGTTTAATATCAGGTGATTGACTTACTGATCTTTTTTTAAGATCACTGCATTGGTTTCTGATCTTAGGATGAATAACATAGTATTTGAGATCACCAAAAAGATCACATGAAGGAACGATGTTATCTTGTATAGCAATATGATTTTTAAATTGAAGCAAATTAATTCCAGTTTTAACATTTTGAGGTAGTGTATTTCAAATAAGACAAGAATTAAGGAAAGACATTTTTCAAGACTTACATTTAATCCTGAGAAGTTTTGCCCATTATGTAAATTACTGGTCGTTTCTACCACCGAAGAAGGAAGCAGTTCGTTTAAAAGCTTTGTTAAACATTATAAATAATTTTATCGAGAGTACAAATAGTATGGTATTTTCTTCTTTCGGAAGGAGGGGGCCAGTTGTATTCCTTATAAAAAGGTTTTTATAATTGTTGGTGTTGCACGTTTTAGAAGATCGTGTCTTTTCATAGCCACGAATTTTTCTTAGAGGAACAGTTTTCAAAACGCTCACTTATTAGAACGCTTGCTAATTTGTTAATTGTGCAAAGTGGTAATTCCAGAAGAGCTACACTTATATCGTTAAGTTTAGAAACATGTATGAGAAACGAGTTTAAACACTCGGCTTCTCCAAACTGGATAATGCAATGTTGAACGTGCCATCATATTTTGTGAATATGAATGGTGGTATATTACAAGATACGTTTTGTTGAACTGAGTGTCGAGTGAGCCTCTGAAAAGATTTAAACTGCTTCTGAGGATGTTTCAATTTTCGTGACCTTTAAAAACTTTCTTGCAATTTTTTTAACTGTTTTCCTTTTGTCGTAACTCCTCTATTTAGCCCCAGTCTATAAGATTATTTGTTCTGAAAGTAGTCTTTCTTAATTGAATTATTGTTCTAAAATTTCTTCGTAGGACAATATCATACCTAGTCGAAAAATTACTAGCCTTGTATGGATGCATCTCTCTGACATATCTAATAAGTGAATGTAAATAGATTTGTTGTACTGCTGACATAGGAACATACTAAATTTTGTATCCAATCAAAGTGTTATATACAGTATGGGGCTTCTAAACGTCCGTGTATTTATAAAGCCATACATTCTTCATAAAACATGAATCTGATATGTTATATAATTTTATTTTTAAATAAATTGCCCGGTGGTCACTTACTGATGTCGCATTTGACATAACTCTCGAATTAAGAATTTCTATATTAAGTTGTTGTTGTTGTAGGGTTTAACGTCATTTTTCAGCACACGATATGATATACATGGCGGCCAGTATTAATGGTGGAGGAAGAACCCGGGAAAACCCCGGAAAGAACCACCGACCCACGAGAAGCTACTGGCAAGCTTTCTTACATACCCACATTAGCCAAATCCGAGACTCGAACCCACGCAGACAGAGGTGAAATGGCAGTGATCCGTAACAGAGAACGCTTTAGACCACTCGGACACTTCTATATTAAGTAATACCATAACAGAGTGAGGGAAGTATTCAAGTGTATGGTTACTCTCGTAGGATTGTTTATCAAATTTTTTAAATTTTAAATTGTTTTGTATTATAACACCACTGAGGGTTTTCAGATTAGAAGTTTGCAATTCCTCATTTCCTCATTAATATCACCAAGAAATATTAGATTATCAGAAATATTGAGGGTTCGTTCGATGCGAATATTAAATGAATCCCAGAACGAATTTCGTTCCCATTGAGAGTGATACACAACTGCTAGTAACAAGCATTTAGTTTTACATATATTTGAATCCCAAATATTTCAATATTTGTACAGGTATCTCTGTGACATGTCTGAATATAACATTTTGTACAGTTATTTCTGTGACATGTCTGAATACAACATTTTGTACAGGTATCTCTTTTATGTGTTTGAATTTAAAAAAATGTACATGTGTCTATTTTACACCATAGAATACACTATTTTGTGCAGGTATCTTTCTTACATGCTTGAATACATTTCTGACGTAATATGTATGTGTTATTTTTATTGTTACTTTTAGTAGCGTTACTATCTTATAACTGATTTTTTGTTATTTTGCTATGCTTACATATGTGATTTATATAAACTAGGTAAAGAAAGATTTAGAAAGGTATACAAAATGGCTTCACCGAGGGAGGGTAGCGAAAGGGAAGTGATGCGGGTAAACGTTCTATATGTTTCATATTTGTAGAAAAGTTACCATTAGATGCAAGTTTCAAACGGTTCTTCAAAGAAAATGGTTAACCATTGCAACTTTTATCACAGCTATTATGACAACAAGTATTGGTATAATCATACAAGATTTTGTTTAAGGATTTACAAGTGGCAGCGGTGGTTACGATGATGGCAGTATCAGAGGCGGTAGCACTGACAGTCCTGGTTCATTCATTGGCAAATTCAAAAAGGTAGGACAACTATTAGTCACTATTTAGTTAACTTAATTAAATAAGCAACAACAGCATTTCTTTGTACAATTGATAATGTAACAAATAAGCAATATCAGCATTTCCTTAGACAATTAATAATAGTAGCAGCATTTCTTTGTACAATTGATAATGTAACAAATAAGCAATATCAGCATTTCCTTAGACAATTAATAATAGTAGCAGCATTTCTTTGTACAATTGATAATGTAACAAATAAGCAATATCAGCATTTCCTTAGACAATTAATAATAGTAGCAGCATTTCTTTGTACAATTGATAATGTAACAAATAAGCAATATCAGCATTTCCTTAGACAATTAATAATAGTAGCAGCATTTCGTTGTACACTTGATAATGTCATAAATAAGGAGTAGCAGCATTTCATTGTACAGTTGATAATGTCATACGCTTGCTGTTCACATCAGCCGGATACAAAATATTTATTTAATAGGCGATAATGTTATTTTATTAATTCTTGCATTTCTCTAACTGTACTAAACGGTGTATGTTCAGCAATAACATGGGTTAGCAATTAACTAGTGTATTCATTGAAAACGGTTCCTGCCCCAACTTCTGCAAGCATAGACACAACAAAATGCATGCTTCTTTGTTTGATGATCATTATTATCAGGTATTGTAGGCTTTCATCGTTGCCTATCGTTTGACGAATTATCACTGACCTTTTATTATATGTTGTCGTATTCGTCATCACGTCGGTATGTTATGAGAATTTACTCATAGTGTGAATGAATCTTATGACTTTAGTAAATTAATATTATTAACCTACTGTACTGTCGATACTATCAAAATATCATGGGGTATAAAAATACGCCTACGTCCCATTTCGATAGTCTAATCTAACCTATTGTTGTGAAATGTATTGCTGAAATCTTATTTTAATGTTTTTATCTGTGTCGTAACCTTGTTCACCTAAAATTAAATATTTAAACTTTTTTTTGTTTAAATTGTCTTGAACAGTATATATACAGACACATTAAGACGTTGTCTATTTTGTTCAGGAACATATATAACATTGACTGGATTAGACGCACTATTCCTTCATTTGTCAGTCGGCTGCTAACTCGTTCAAAAGAAAGTATATCCAACCTATTTCTTCTTTTGTTTTTAGTAATAACTGAGTGTCATAAACTACCCTCTATTCCACCATAGTTCCAACTTTATTTCTAAAATTATCTATTTGATAATTAGTCATGCCAACATCTTTGTAATTTAGTCTACATGCAGTGGGAACACCTGCTAAGATTTTCTTTGTGATAATGCTAATGATGTCTAGTATTAAAGTTATTACAAATTAATTGGAATTTCCATACATGTACATTGCTGTCTGTTGGATAGAAACTTTAGTATATATATACGACGATGTTATTGAGAATTCAGACAGTTGTTTTCCTACGTGAAAGTACATGTGAAACGTATACTCTTATCAGTAACCCATCTCCATGATATAAATTCCAACAACGCAATCCACGTCCTGCTGTGGCGCACCATACTGCACAGTTTAATTGAATTGTCCAACTTGGACTTCACAGGTTGCCTCATATGTAAATGTATCATCATTATCAAATTTGCAAGAAAAGTTTTTGAAAATACCTAATGATTTGTACGAAGAAGAGATGATTTCTGTATAAGAAATATTTATCTCGTTTATTAGATCTCCTGTTCCTGTATCTCCCGGTGCGCTAAGATGGATGCTTGACGAGGGTTTGATCTGCTACCTGATATAATTTGAATTGTGTATTAGTAAACATGCAGACTAAATTATCTGAATTATCTTAAGTGAAGACGATATAAAGCAATAGTGATCGATGTATTCCAAATGCATACATGCCCTAATATTGCGACTCTGCTGTATAGACATCAAACAAAAACGGACGTAAAGTAACTTCAGGAAATACTTGACCCCATGGGAAATTAGCATTGTCTCATTTCAAAGTCAAGAACTGCCGAGCGATTTTCAATTTATACTAAAAGCGCGGACGTGAAGGAAAACATCCCATAAAACAAAATTTATATTACCTAGATTATGACCAAACAACGCGAGGACCTAAAAGAAACACTCACTCAATATTTTTACTACCCTTTACTATTTTAAAAATTTTCATTAAAAATAATATACTATCCACATACGCGGAGCAGCAATAAACAAACCCCAAATCTACTATTCCCACACGTCAAACATCAAAAAACACTATCTACTATCCACACAAACGTACGTGAATGCTTACAAACACAAACACATACAATCACACCAGAAAAAAGTCAGTGTTTATATTCACACCACTCTACATACACACATTGGCAAATCGATTGTTATTTCTTTTCCAGAGATTTGAGTAGCCCTGAAAAGGGCTGTTTTTTTTTTTTGCTTGCGTGAAGTTGAAGCTAGGGCGATCTTTTAGTTTCTAAGAGTGCGACGTCCTCTAACGATAGACTTTCTGACGATAGGTCTGCTTCTTCGGAAAGAGAAGAACTCTTTGGTATCGATACGACAATCGACAAAGCCTCTGTCAGGTTCAGGCTGCTGCTGCTGTTGTTGTTGTTGCTGCTCTCTCTGCTGTTTCTGAAGTCTGTACTTTTCTGTCCATTCTTCTTTCTCCCTGTTCATTTCTTCTCGGAAGAGCTCTTTTATCAGGTCTTGAGTGACTTTTAACATTCTCACATTCTCTATCTCTTCTGGCTTCGATATCAGACTGTGTCTGACCCTATGCAAATTCACGTAGGCTTCGTTTAGCTTAGCTAGTTTGGAGCACATCTTCGTAGGAGGATGAGTCGACAATGGATGGTTAGACTGGAAACTACCCCCTGTTTTAAAGTCAAAGCGCGGACGTGAAGGAAAACATCCTTACACGGTTTTCGAGCCGGAACGTTCAATGAGTGTCATGAGAGAGATAGAGAGAAGTCAAAGCGCATGAATCAAAATTCTTATAGCCAAACAAACCACAAAGGCATTTTTTTCAAAACACATTTTTTATTCAAAATCATTTAACACTAACAAACAACTCTAACATTTTTAACAATAATCCAACAATATAACATCAAACATCTTTTTCAAATACCAAACATTTTTTTCAACTCACACATTATTTTGGACAGGGCTGACAACATTGTGAATGAAATTGTGATTTCCACTTTTGGAAGTCATTAGGCCATTGATGGACACTACGTTTGCTAGCTTTAGACAAAAGATAAGCATACTGGTCACAAAACCATCGATCTACTTTCACATCGTTTCTAGAAGAAGAACGAGGATCAAAATGAGTCACTAAATGTTCTAAGGAATAGCCCAGGCTGCGATGATGCAGAAAATACACGCAATATTGTCCAAACACCAATGAATCTGTGCCTTGTAATTTCACATTATTGAATCGGGTGGTCTGAGCATTTCTTCTCATAAAGTCAATGATATCGTCTTCCAAAGGAGGCAATCCATACGAATCGAAATATTCCACACATCCTTCTTGAGGAAAGTAGACGTCAACCCAGTGGGTTCCTGGGAGATGACTGTCGTCCGTGTTGATCACATAAGCTTGATGGTCTTCAGGTTTGCGATGAGTGAGTTCATCTTTAGCACAGACGACAGGATTCCAAGAAGCAGTGTACGAACTGTGGTACAAAAGGTAATAAAATTCCCAGGTATCCATGTTTTTGTGTTGTTTTTTTTCTTCACAGGTAATAATAAGTCGTCAATTCGATCCTGACTTTTTGCTTGAAAATGTCTGACAAATAACCGTTTCTTCGCTTCGTCTCCCCACTCTGATTCAGGAGAGCTTCGATACGATGGATCTCTTGAGTGGTTAATGGTGGACAAGAATGTTCACGCAAGTCTTTATACCACTGGTGCAACACGACTTCGTCAGAGATGAGACTCCAAGCTTCGTCCAGATACTCGTCCAATTTTTCTTCTTGACTCAGCATCAGGCATTTATCGTGTTGAATTTGACTGGGATGATCGTTTTGACATCCATAGCAATCTTTCTTGATCAGTTCCGTAATTTTTTCGACCAAGTGTTTGGCAAAACAGGAGACTAAATGGGCTTCTTGTTCTGGCCATCTTGACTTCATCATAACTTCTTCGTCTTTGTCTTGGGATTCTTCTTCCACGGTCTCCTCACATTTCATGTCCAAAGTTTCTCCACTAGGTAAAGAGGGATAACAGTCTTCCATGGCTTCTAATAATCTAGAATGACTTCTCTTAAACTGTTGATTTCTATAGTATTGTCAAATTCTGCATACAGGAGGACGTTCACTGTGTCAGGTAGATGATTAGTAAACTGAAGTTCCACACGAATATGGCCGGATTTTATAGGGTGGAAATGTCCCTCGTCGCTGCCTTGGTCTGGACTGAAATCAAACGCCCACAAACCGTAGCCTCCTGTATAATCCTCGTACGATATGCCGTGACTGGTGTTGGTTCCTAACTGTCCGGTGGCTTCGTACAGGGACAAGTACGACCTCAAGTAATTCCTGTCACCAAACTTAGGCTTAAACGGTCGGGTACACGGTGTCTTGCCATCGCGACTGACTTCGATCTTGGCTACGTTGTAATGATGAAACAGGAAAGGATTTTCGTTGTGGACTCCGTTGAAGGCTGAATTCTTGACGATACCAAGGATCAAACGCTTGGGTAACTGACCTTGGAACAGATGATCTTCGATCATGGATCGCTGTCCAGCAGGAATGGTGAACGTTTTTACTTCCACGCGTCGTATGGGATACTTGGCGGTCGTTCTGCTCAACGTTTGACTGATGTCGTTTCCCACTTTGGGTAACACTTCCAGGCGTCGCACGTAGAGCCTGGCTTCTTAAATAATGGTTTTGTACTCGTTAGCATGGGCCAACAAATGGAAAGCGGTACTGCTACGATTCACTCTCAGGCGAATATCCACTCCGTTCAGTAAATACTTTTCTTGTAACCACATGTCCAAATGCAAACGATCCATCAGTTCTAAACTACGTCCTTGCAAAATTTTATTTCTACGTGTGTTAAACCCCACATTGTGAGGATCGTCATCTGCTGTGAGGGCTGTATCGTTAAACGTGTTATCACCCGCTGTGTCAGGTTTCCATACCACGCAAGCATCCAGATGAGTATTCTTGGCTTCTTTTCCGTACGTCAAGAGATTTTCCAGGTACGCTCGGTAAGGGTAGGTATCCATGCTGCTGCTGACCAGTTTGTTATTCAAGTACAAGGCCACTTCGCTGAACAAGAAATGCATGAAATTGTTGACGGGCGCTACCCTATCATTGGCTCCAGGATTGGTGTTGTCCGTTTTGATCACTTTGACTTTCAAATACAGGTAACTGCTATTCAGATCGATTTAATCTTCGGGCTGACCTTTGATGTCAAACTCGATGGGAGCAGAATCTGTCAAAGAGGAGACGGGATGAAATTCCACCCACTGGGATTCTTGCATCGTCATCATGGTGGGTGGCATGGCAAACAGATCCAGTTCCGACTTGGAACAAGCGCAAGACTCTCGGTGCATCATTTTTTCTCTGTGTCTCAATATTTTAATAATCGAAAACGTCTAAGTCTCGAACGGTTCTTCTTTTCTTTGTCTTTCTAGCTTTAGAAGTGTGAAGTCTGGTGAAAGGGTGTTTTCTTCGTCGTCTCTTTCTGCCTTGTCCTTGCTGAATGCCTGACTCGGTAGCGTGCAGGGCATTTATAGGTGTTTCTCGTCGACCCAAAAGGTCTTTACCCGTTTGCAGCAAGACATTTTTGCCTGCCCTCAAGAAAGCTTGTTTGGGGTTTTGTTTGTCGATGATAACATTTTGGAGAAATTCTTTGCCTTGTGTCAGTGCCGCATCTTTCAAGGCGTGCAATCCGCGTGTCACCATCGGTTTCAACACCGGAGCCACCGAACGAAAAGCCGATTTTAACATATCTCCTAAACCGTGTCCTCGCTGTCGAGCAACCCCTCGGTACACTGGATACATGACTTACGAGTCGTGAGAGAACCGTTTTCGAAAATGGAGTTTCACCGTGACTTTCCCTTTGGTGAATGGAATATTTTATCCCAGATCTCCTTTTATAGCAATGTCGACCGTGTCCAAATAAGACTTACTGACTGGCAAATAGTGAGGATGTACAAATGCGCTGTGGACGTGATAAGTGTTTCCACCTTCCTCGTCAGCGTTCGTGGCAGAATCCACTTTGAAAGGAATGACACGCAGTAACGGTACGGAGGTGTGTCCCACCACGTTGTACTCCACCACATCGGAGTACACAAACATCAAATTCAGTCCTTGGTTCAGTTCTACCGGGGCACGAAATAACTTGCTAAAAGACTCTTTGTCGTAAATGATTGGTAATTCGTTTTTCTTGAGCATGGCCATTCTCATGTCGATGTCTCCGCCCAACATGTCAAACAATTCAGGACAAAATAAAATGGACACGATTTTACCCCCGTCAAATTTCATCAGGAAGCGACGAGCTGTTTTGTGGTACTCCATGGTGACACTTTTTTTGACACTTCACAAAGCTTTCAGAAACACGACATTAAATCTGGAGGTAATGGTGCTGACCAAATGTTGACCACTAAAATAATAGCCTGGGTGAATGAACAAGTGGTAGGACCACTTTTGAGGTTTGTCATCATAGGTTTTGTGATCATATTTGACATGTGTATTCAAGTACTTTTGCACTGGCTTGTCATGAACTTCCACCGTAAAAAACTTTTGATTAGGAAGGACATTGAGGACTTGGGTCGGGTGAATGATTTCCACTAAAGCCACTTCCCAATGGGCTTTGTGATCTAATGGGATGGCCTGAGGTAATTTGGCCGTGTAACAGCACAACGTGTTCTTGGCAAACACCTCCATGGAACTGTCACTGGGTAAGGTTAAGTAAAATTGGTTGTTATTGCTCATAATTCCAGAGTTCTGTGGCTGTCCGAGGGGTTACTGGACGTTAAAGGTGTGTCTCCGCCCAAAATGGCGTTATTGTTGTTATTGGAGTGGTGACTGGCACTGGCACTGGACACAAGGTTTCCGTTGTTCCCGTTCGAAGTGAATTTCAGGGAGGTATTAGGAAGCAGGTAACCGATGCAACTGCTCAATAAAATGGTCCACAATTGTTTGTCTCCTTGTTGCAAACTCAAATTGGCAATGGCTGCCCCGATGACACAATACACCACGAAGATTTGGCAGAAAAAGACGATTTGCGTTTTAGGCACACGTTCTCCACACCACACCCACAAGGGTTGTTTCTGTAAATCTTGCAGAGAAGAACTGGGTGAAGGAGTGGTCGACGTAGCTGCGTCTGTGTGAAAGGGCATGATGGTCACTTCTTTTTATAGTCGATGACTTGCGAAGCGTCGATCCAAGAATCAAAACTGGGTGGATATCCTTTCCAACGTACTTTGACTTCTTTGACACGTCGTTTGCCTACTTTACGGGTTCTGCGTTCGAGAATGCTTTCGATGTCGTACACGTCGTCTTCTTTTTTGGTGACACGTTGTAACTCGGGCAAATAAAACGTTCCTTTGAGCACTTCTCCGTTCATGTCTTCCAATTTATAGACGGCAGGATGACGACCATGCACTCGTCCAGTGACACGAAACAATTCGGTCGTCCAGTTAGGTAAGTAACCTTTGTCGAGAGTGCGTTTGGTTTTGCCAATGCGTACCCAATCTCCTACGTCCAACACTCCACTTTTCTTGGGGACAGCCCTCGTCGGGGACGCACCAAACAGGCGCTCAAACACCAGCACTTCGTTTTCGGGAGTCACTTCTTGCGGGGCACGTCCAATGCTTCGATGGTAAGATTGGTTGTACGCTTGCATCAGGTGTGGTAAGATGTCGATGTACTTCAGAGTGTGGTGATGCGTAAAATATTTCCACATGCGTTCTTTCAAAGTGCGTTGAAAACGTTCCACGATGCTGGCTTTGGTTTCAGGATTCTCGGTGGTAAAAAAATGAATGTCACGTTTCTTTAATTCTTTTTGGAAAGCTTGGTTCAGAAATTCGGTGCCTTTGTCCGTTTGCCATCGAAGAGGGTGACGACCGCTTTGTTTCAACACCCGTTGCAGGGCTCGCACTAACTCGCTGCTCGATTTGGAAGTCAAGGGCACGACCCAGGCAAATTTGGAAAAGACGTCGATGACACAAAACAAATATTTGTACCCGTGATTGTAGCTGGCCAAATGAGAGACATCGGCTAAATCGGCTTGCCATTGATGATCGATGCCTTCCACTCGGGTGCGACTTCTGGAAAACTTGCATCGAATGGGTTTGTGTAAAGTGTAGGTAGCTTGTTCTTGTAACCATCGTTGCACTTGAGGTTTTGGCAGCACGATACAATTTTTGAACTTCTGCGTAAGCTGCAGGATGGGAGGGATCGTAGTAAAAGCTGGCTAAGACTTTTTCCATTTGTTGGTTTGTGTGTTAATAAGACACCCACTCTTGGAAGATGCTACTCTTTTTCTCTTGGGGTACTTTCTTGGATTGTAATGCTTTGCGTGTGCGGCCGGCAATAGGTATCGAGGAGGAGGAGCAGGAGGATGTCTGAACAGGGGATATTTTTTCTTGTTTCACTTCTGTCTTCACCTTCGTTTTCTCTTCTGATGAAGAAGGGGTGGTCATCATCTTTTTAATTCATCCAATTCTGGAGGTAGGTGAAGTTGTTAACTTGCATACTTTTTCTAGTGGAGTTTGAAACCCTTCCCCTTCTTCTCCTTTTTCTGTCTTGGTCACTGGTAGTGGTGGTAGTGGTACTGGTGATCGTGCTGAACTTTTCATCAAGGTCTTAAAATCTTTCAGAGTGGGTAGAGCTGTTTCGTGTAAAGCTTTCTGGTGAAAGAGTTGCAGTCGTTGCAAGAGTTGACCGTACTTTTGCGATTTTTCTGTCAAGGACTGCAATTCGCTCAAATTGGGATTGGGAGGTAAATGTGGGGTGCGTTGTTCTTGCCAACGATGGTATTCCATCCATCGTTTGTAAGGCACTAAAGCTAGTTTTCGTCCTTCCATGGGATGTCAGGGGTCGATTCTGAGATCTTGGGACT
The DNA here is from genome assembly GCA_028554795.2 of Sinohyriopsis cumingii. Classification (NCBI taxonomy): domain Eukaryota; kingdom Metazoa; phylum Mollusca; class Bivalvia; order Unionida; family Unionidae; genus Sinohyriopsis; species Sinohyriopsis cumingii. The sequence goes on from CM068826.1 coordinate 36,263,876, forward strand.
TCCGAGGGTCTTTTTATCTTGCTCCCACCAGTCCTCCGAACATGGTTCACAAGACTCCTTTCAGCAATGGGCCTAGCAAGAGGGGTAAAATTCCTCCACGTTGGAGCAACATTTTCTTTTTTTGACGAAGGGGAATTTTCTTTTGAACCATTTGGCGAAGAACGTGACGATGTTTGCCTAAGCATTGTTTCTGGTGTTTGGACAAAGGGATCGTGCCTTTCAACACGTTCAAACAACATTCGCACACGGTATCGATGACCTCTTTGGAGGCTGATTGAATGAGTTTTTTTCGTAGGGGTGGAGAAGCTGTGCACAGGACAGATAACATGTCCCCATTTTTGACTAAACGAGGAGGCAGTCCTTTCCTTTTCTTTCCTTGGGTTTTAGAAGAGGGATGTTTTCTGGAGGGTGACATCTTTGAGTCTTCAGCACCAAAAACACTGATACCCCTACTTTGTCACAGACCTTTTTTATACTGGAACGCGTCGCCACCGATTGTCTTTACGTCGTATCAACTTGAGGACAGGCATGACACGTCGTGCAGGGGTACGCAACGGACTAAATCGAGCCAGTTCTTGCTTGGAAAAATCCAGTAAACTTTGTAACATGCCCGATCTCTCTTTGACTTTGATTTTGGGAGAAGGTACTTTGTGAGCAGCGGCCACTGCCGCTAAATTGGAGGGTCCTGCCACTGGGGAAGTTCTTGGGGTCATCAACGGAGACGTTCTTGGTGTGATCAACGTCTCCAAGTACTTTTCAGTTCTTGGTGTCATCAACGGAGAAGTGACTGAACCTGAGGCTACCGGAGACGCGGTCACCGTCGTGACAGGTCGTAGTTTGCGAGTGTAAGGTTGCGTCCTGGTTGAAGTGCCTCTCTTGCGACTAGTTTTCTTCTATGGGCTTTTCTTTTTCTGGGGACTTTTTCTCTGTTTCTTTTTCTGGGAGCTTTTCTTTTTGCGGGTGGTGTCTGGTAAGAGGAGGGTCCCGCCACTGGAGAAGTCCTTGGAGACACGTTTCTCCTTGGGGGACCTGGTCTTGACACCGTGGCTCTTCTTCTTCGAGCTTCGTTTGACTTCTTTTTTCTTGGGAAGAGCTTTGGGAGCATTAGGATCCCATCTTAAGAGAGAGCGAATGATGACCCCTCCTAGAGTACCGCTCCCTCCAGGTTTCAAAATGATTTGTTTTTTGGTTTGAGTGTCGATGCGGGGATCGGCCAGTTGGGTCAAAGCGACCTTGTTTCGATCAAAAAAGCGTTTGGTTTGATGAGGAATCTGAATGATCCCTTGCAGTAATTGACGTGCTGTCACCGTGAACCATCGTAAGACTTCTTTGAGACTAGCTTCTAAGACACGAGCCCGTATTTGTGGATTTTTTTTCTCGACTGATGCCATACAAGGCACGAATCAATTTGACAGGAAGATGCGACTGAAGGGACGTCATGTTCAAACTGTGTGAGACAGACGAAAAGTGTCTGAGGATTTTATAGATTTTTTTTTGTTGAGTGAAATTAAGTCGAGGACGGAGACGTGTACAGGACAGACCCTCCGTCTTGGCCCCAGTGGTGAAACAATTGGGTACGAAATCGCAAATCATCGGGGGTCGTAGGTTTCAAATCGACGAGTAAATAGGCGTGTGGAGTTTGAGTGGCATCGTCGTACGCCTGAGTGAGCCAAGGCGTTCCTAACTGTTTGGCTAAGACTTGCACTTGCGATTTATCTCGAGGGCTTTTAAACAAGACCACGTAATGTGCATTGAGACAAATTTTGGGTGATGTAAACGACACTGGCATTACGGTGATGCCCTTTGCGCGTGAACCACAGTTTAATTTCTTCTTCGTCTTCTCCTAACATGTCGTCAAAAATGATCAAATGGGTTTGACGGGAGTCAGAGACGATGCCGTCGTCTTCTTTTGAATGCCTTCCACAAACACGATGGAATCGCCTTGACTTTCTCGCAAGAGGCTGTACGCCGATTGCCACTCTTTGTAACACCACACGATGCGTTGAGGTGGTCGATCGGTCAAATGATATTTATGTTCGATCAAACGTTTGACGAATTCGGTTTTGCCTGAACCGCTAGGTCCAGCAGTGATCATGTTAAAGGGATGGCGAAGATACAAAGCCTCCCAACTGGCACGATCTAAGTGTTCGTCGATGACTTTGACAGTAGAGGAAGAGGGAGCAGAGACAGCAGAGGTAGCCATAGTGTCAGGAATGTCACTTGTGACACGAAAACAAACAAGACGAGAGTTTATATACTTTTTTCAGGACACGTTTATTGAATGTTTTTAACATGAATACGAAAGACAAAAATACATAAAAGCCAAAGGCTTAAGTACAACGATAAAAGGCACATGAAAACCATTAACGTGGAATAAACACAAGTGTCTGTACAACATGTTTTGGGTAATGTTCTGACCAGTTCTATATTGGGTAAGGTCACACAAGTGTCCTCCCGAAAGGGTCTTTCAGGGATGTCCACGACAGTTCTGTCCTGGGTGACGGGTTCTTCTTCTTCTGGCACTGTCACTAACACTGGTTGAAAAGTGACTTTTTTCCTTGAACAACTCTCGTGCATACTGGGCCACTTCTTGGGTCTAAGCCTCAAAACCCACTTTTTTCCAGGCACGGACATCTGTCCAGTAGGGCTGTAAGTCACAAGCTACACACACATCGTCATACACGTCTTCGGTAGCTAAAAGTTGACGAATCTTTTTTTCCTGTTGAGGTCGAGAAGTATCCAGATGAAAACGCAAGGCTTTGAGCAAAAGGAGTCTTTCGTGACCATTTAAGGCCATTGAGGTGGTAAGTACTGATCGTAAAGAGCCCACAAAGAATCGGCTGGTAAACGAAATCGCAGAAAACAAGTCACTGAGACACACACCAGTTGTCGACCCAAATTGAATGGATACAGTTCTTGTAATAATTGATGGTAATGATCCACGGTTTGAATATGGTCATTGAGTTCCTTCCACGGAATCTGTTCAATCACTTGTGACATAAGCCGTGGCATGGATTCCTGATTTTATAGTCTCTTTATTTCGGAAGTAATAAAGGTACTTTCTAACTAGACATCTTCGTTCTCCAGTAGGGAATCTAAATCTTGCATACTGTAACCTACACTTCAGAGTATGTTTAGATGTTTCGTCTTCCGGTAAGCAGATTCCACGTAAAATATGTTGGTAATCCTTTAACACGTCTTCCTCAATACGTTGCTCTAGGTGGATCTAGAAGTAACCAAAATTACGAACATTTAGTTCATTCACTAACTGAAAGTGTTGAACAAGGTCTGACCACTGAAACAATTTCTGACGAATCAGTCCTCTTATACCATTCAGGTACCAGTGGTTAAAGATCTGGTGACGTAACGGATGCAATTGTTCTTTACGTTTGACTTGTATTTTGACCAGCTCTCGGTAAATGCGTTCTCTCAACTCCACAGGCAAAGCACGAATGTTCTCTTGTAAAGTATCCATTAATAGGTCATACTAATTCCTCTTTCTGACACAAGAAATGTACCGTTTGCACAGACATGGCTTTACTTCAGTGTCGAATTTAAATCGTTTAGTCACTAATTTACAAATTACAATTCGTTCAGAAGTTTCCTCTTTCACTAAGTTGACATTGTGTAAAAGATGTTGGTAATTCGTGAACTCTTCCTCTGGAATTCGATGCAGTAAGTTTACAATGTAGTAAATAGAATCATCAATAGCAAACCAATCCTTTTTAAAACTAGGGGTTCGTTGATCAATGTCTGTCCAATGGAACACTTTCAACTGAATCAGTCCTTGTATAGCATTCAGGTACCAGTGGTTCAAACACCGGTGACGTAACGGATGCAATTGTTCTTTACGTTTGACTTGTATTTTGACCAGCTCTCGGTAAATGTGTTCTCTCAACTCCACATGCAAAGCACGAATGTTTTCTTGTAAAGTATCCATGAATAGGTCAGTCCGTACAATTCACAATCTTCTCCTAGAGCAAAAGTAATCCACATAGTGAGTAATTTCTGGCCACTGCCATTCAGGGTAACGTCCAAGAATCTCATTGAACTCTTTTGATGTAAACAGTCTAGAGTGATATAATAGGACGAATGCACACTTGACCCAGAGAAATCTAACACATTGATTGCCTTTTTCCACTTTCCTCTTGTGAATTTCTCGGCACAAAAGTTCTACAGTTACCCATTGAGATTTCACTCTGGCAAGTCGCTGCCAAACTTCCTTGTAAATCTTCTCTTGAAGTTCTTTAGGTAATGATTCAATATCGTTTTTGAAATGAAGTTTAAATACTGGTCTCGGTGATGTCCAACATTTGATTCCTAACCAATCTGGTTTCTTCTTCTTCTTCAACGACATGGTAAGTTACTTCAATGCCTCGGTCCCACTAAGGGTAAGTAATGACAATTCGGTGACCATCGAGCATGTTCTACGTAGGCCGAATCTTGCGGTTCCCAGTGGTGAAGTGACACACCGCAACTGAAGCACTTGACTTTATCCCCTTCGCCCAAGTAGGAAAATCCGGCTCTGGCTAATTCTTCGGGGGTCGATCCTCCCAGATACTTAGGCCATTTTCCTTTGAACGATTGAGGACGATTTTCAAAGTCGCAGTATTCTGACAAACGTACAGGGAACGAATATTCGTCTTTCACAGGTTCGTTTCGATGAGGGCAGGATGACATGGACAGGAGTATGCTCAGGGCTGGATGACATCCGTAGGGGGGTAGACGTGAATGTGGACATTCACCTTTACAACGAAACCCAGTAAAGTGTCCAAGAGGACGAGCGGCATCGCTTTCGCATCCCTCAGGCTTGACACTCACAGCATCACCTTCCATGATAGGGGTAGTGAGAACAAAGTTCCCATGATGCTTTACGGCATCGCTAAGGTCACAGCGTACAGCATCGTTCCCATCGCAAGGCTTACAATCGCATTCCACTTCAGAGGCCCCAAACTTGAATTGTGCCTGTCTGAACTTGTTTTGTGTTTCTCTGAAAGTATTCATCTTGTTCGCTTGGTCTTGGTAGTCACAATGAACTATCGATCTTGCCTAGGGTTCCTTTTTATATACAGACCAATACCGACGTGTCCATAAGGTAAGGTGAAATGATTGGGAAGTCGCACTCGCTTCTGGTACACGATTTGATAGACTTTTTCCAAGGGTCGACTGACGATGTGGTGAGTGGGTAAACGTACAATCTTGTTGGGTTGATAGGTGATCACTTTAAAGTGTTCATCTTCTCTAGACTTCAAGGCTTCTTTCAATACCCCAAAGTTGACCACACGACTGGTACGATAATTCAGAGTCAGTCCTTTCACATTACACTTCGTGTGCACTTCTTGTTTGTCCTGGTATTCGTAGCCGTAATCTTTTGGACCGCCACTGACGAAACTTAGAATCTTGTCGTCGGGAAGCTCGTCTGTCCAGGCTCCTAAACGGTCTCCTTCAATGTCAGGGTGATGTTGACTCGGGTGATGGATGTAAATGCAACTGTCTGTGTCAAAGTACAGGACACGTTCCCCGAACAGTTCTAAAGCTTCGTACAATTTTAAGCGAGCATGAGTTGTCACGTAAGCCGCAATGATGACATTTCCAAAGGGGTCGTCTAGTACAAAGTCCAGATCTTCTTCGTAATTGACCAAGATTAAATTCTCGCGAACGACGTCCACGTGTTTCATGAATTTGGTTTTGTCGTGAATCATCTGGAAGTAGCGGGAAGGTTCTGTCAAATATTCCGTCTTGGGTAAACACGGTCGTTGTGCCATTTTACCCCACAAGCAATTTAACATCACTTTGGCAAACGATCGCCTGCCTTCGTTTTTCTCGATGTGGTCTAAAGAGATGCCTTCTTGTTCATAGTATTTCTCTTTGAATTTTATTTTGTCTTCGGGAGTGTGACACCAGGACGGATAGCCACTGGCTTCTTGCTTCAGTTTCAAAAAGGCATCCACGTAGTCTGCGAAAATACCTTTCTGCGTGGGGTCACCCTTGTGGTATTGTTGTGTCTTGGGAAAGTGGCAAATTTCGTACACTTCTAACAGCTGGTATCCCATGTCCAGAGCATTGAACAATTCTACGCTGACCCACGTCCCCGTCAAGGCCCGTTCTTCCTGGGTGCGATGACAAGGTTGATCTTGGTTGCACGTTTCGGCACAAGTACGGCACAAAGGAAACATCAGTTTGCCTTGACAATGGTGAGGTAAGATGGGATGGTACAAGTCCGTGGGAGGCAAAACTTTGCACTTGATCAAGCCTTCGTATTGTCGAATGTTTTTCAGGTCGATGTGTTCCGTGAACAATTGCGGGTGCCCTACAGGAAAGCGACAATATTTGCACACGTAGGGATACAGCGAACACACGTCCAAGTATTTGATTTCTTCTCCTTTATCTTCGTCGGCTTGGTACAGCATACAGGTGGCATTGGTCATTCCTTCGTACAAACTATCCCTCGGGTTCAGGGGGTCCATGAACTGGTAGCTTTCACGAGGCGTTTAAACTCGGGATCGGTTTTCAAACGGTGATCGTATTCGTGTTCCCACATTTCCACCACTTGGTATCCTTCCTGTTCTAACTTTAGGCGTCGCTGACAAGTGTCCTGGTACAAGTCTTCCATGGTTCGTTGTAAAAACTGATTTTTAGTGCCACGGTCAGGGTAACAGACGGGACATCCGTGAAATAAGCAACCGTTAAACTCGTACACGATCTTGGGGTTTTCTAAGTCCCAGCCATCGACCGAATGCGATCTGATGGTCTTTTCGCCCCCTCCGTTGCGGGCATGCTGAATCCACTCGTCTTCCTTGTCGCACAAGTAATGTAACCAGCGTAGGGCTTTGACCGAGTATTGACGTTTGACATAGTTGGTCGTTTGAGGACTGATGACAGCCACGGTGTTTTCAGGCATGAATTGTTGCGGTACACTAAGGAACATGCTTTGGCAATGGTGCAAGCTTCTTTCAAAGGATCGACCTCTCCGTGTTCCATGAACAGTTCTCGAAATTTTCCACAGCAACGTCGTAAAACGTCCACGTCGGAACGACAATACTTTAGCATTTCTTCCTGAAAGTCGAAAGGGTCCGAGGCATGGGTCTGGTACCAAGCGTAAAAAGCTTCTCGTTGTTCGGTACGCATGTTGTCGGGGTCGTAATAGTGAGCTTCAGGCAAATGGGGTAGAACGTCGTGTTGATTGGCTTCCGTATTGAAAAAGTGTGGAAAGTACCCTTTAGCCATTTCTGTCATTCCAAACGTTTTAGGCATTCGACTCAAAGGCATGGCCAAGTAACTCATCGAATCTTTAAACTGCACTTGTCACACTTGCATGAAAATGATTTTGGCTCCGTTCAAAGTGACTTTAGGACGCTCGGTGCCTTGTTCCGTATAGTATCTCAAAAGAAACTGTCCATCGTATCCGGAGAAATTGTGAGCCATCACCGTGGCATGACGATGACAATCTCGGTAACGTTCGATGTCCTCTTGGCTCCACGTCTTGTCGATGGGGTCTAAGACCCATCAGGCGAAATCGGCTAGCGTGTTCGGTCCCCGAAAGATTTTTTCACGTCCTCCAGGAATCTTGCTGCAGTGAGGGCAATGACTGAAGATAGGTTCTTGAATGCACTTTTCGCACGCTCAATGAGCCACGCAGAAATTAGGAATGTGAATACCGGTTTCTTGCATGCATTCGAAATCGAAAAAGATGAAATTGCCTTTCTTCTTGTGTCCATCCTCTTTGTCTAGTTGGGATTGGTATTTTTGCACGTGGCATTGATGTTCCAAGTCCACGACTCGGTGACAGATGTGACATTTTTTCTTTCCTGAACATAATGTGTCTTGGCGTTATTGGTACGTATGCCTTGGCCACACGTAGGGCACAATCTCAGGAGTTGACAAGCACATTTCTTCTGTGAACCTTGCGTCTTCAAATGTTGTTGGTAACAGGCAGGGCTGACAAACGTGCGCTGACAAGTTGAACAATGCACTGGTTCTTGCCCTTCGCTCAGACAGGGTGGAGAGGCCAAACATTCTGAGCATTTCGATCCACAATGCTTGTGTTGCTCTCGATTGTTATAGCCATAGTCACATTTCTCGCAATAATAAACATATCCCAGGAATCTGGTGATAGTGATAATGGTATCGAAATGGTCATCGCGATGATAGACATGAATGTATTTTCCATCCTTAAAGTCTTTCCCTCGAAACAACAGAGGTCCACTCATTTCTTGAGGGTGCACTTTCAAGGTGTAGCGTGGAGCTAAAATATCTTGCAATGTTTGCATCTCAGGAATGCCACAGGGTGTGTCTTTGGACAGGCCAGCTTGTTGTAACAGGAGTTCTGCTTCACTTCGTTGTTTGGCTCGGTCCGATTGTCGAATTCTCTCCCAGTCTCTTTTCCATTCTACCGTGTCGTTCTTGTTGGCATAGGTTCGTCCCACCACGATAGCCCTGGCTAAAAACATGTGGCCTTGAGGGTTGTGAATTTGGACGATGCTACGCTTAATGCTGCGAAGGTCGTTCACCAATAACATCTTTTTGCGTCCAGTCCCTTGAGGAGGAGACACGTGGGTTTTTCCGTCGGTGATGTCAAACTGGTCATTGGATTGTTGTACGTGTTGAATTTTGTCCATGACTTTGGAAGGGGTCAGTTCTGCAGGGCTACGAAACTCGATCCAAACAGGGGATTTCAAGCCGTCGTGTTGTATGGAAAGTCTCAAGCGATCGTCTTCTTTGGCTTGACATTGTCGCATGAGTGTGGTGAGCAAAGAATCCCACATCTCGGTGATGAACCCTTCTGCTTTCTCTAACGGTACGTCGGACTTGAAAGTTTTAAACTTCACCGTGTATTTGTAAGCCGTGGTTCTAAATTTTCTAGAGGAGAGTTTTTCTGTCTCTCGAATGTCATAGTACTTTTCAGGGTTGACTAAGGGTGGTGAACTTTGTTGAGAGGAAGACTCTCTGGGTTTGAATTCTGGTTCACTCATGTCCTCTTCAAAATCACTGGCATGAATTTGTGCCAAGACTTCAGCTCTGGTACGGGGCGATATATCACGTTTCTGCCTCTTACTTTCTTCTTTCTTCTTGAATGATTTGGATCGTTTCATCTTGACTGCAAAAAGTCAAACGACTAAAATTTAAACACCATGGACTAATTTATAGTCATGGCAGACCAGCGTATATAAAAGGGTGTGTGTCTTGTCCTTTCACTATTCATTTCACTCTCAAACCGAGCACAACGATGGAAGAGACTACCCAAATCAAACGTTTCATCAGAGCTTTGCGAGGGGTCATTAGAAGATTCTCTTCAGACCAGCCGACAGACTACTCTCCTTCCTTGCGAGATAAAAGTCGAGATACTTGCTATATCTGTCAGAAGAAAGGGCATTGGTCTTCAGAGTGTCCAGACCGTCAAAAAAGAAAAAAAGGTGTTAGAAAAGACAAAAGTCAAGATACCTGTTATTATTGTCAAGAAAAAGGACATTGGTCTCCAGATTGCCCAAAAAATAAACAAGAGGAGTCAGAAGAAGAGAGGGATTCTTCAGAGAAAGAAGAGGAAGAAGAAAAGGAGGAAGAAAGCAGACAGGTGAAGAAAAAGAAACAGGAGAAGAAAAGAAGAAGGGAAGAAAGTGAGGAAGAAGAGGAGGAGAAGACTGTGAGGGTGAAGAAATTCAAAAAACAGATAGACTAAACAATGAGACAGAAGAAGTCTATGAACTTTTTAAAGTGCTCTGTTGTGAATTGTGAATTGGATTGTAAATATTTATAAAAGAATAAATTAGGTATAAAAAGGTAAGTGTCTTTGGGTTTTGATTTTAAAATAAGAACGTACACTCACACACACACTGATACACATGTACTATAGGGGTAAAATATGTTGTTTTTTTTAGTTTTAATGGATGTTGGCAATTGAAAGTCTATCTCTTTTCGAGAGACGTGGGTGGCCCTGAAAAGGGCCTTTTTTGGTGTAGGGGTGAGTTTAAGCAATCAACTTTAACTGTCTTAAGCCTTTGCCACGGCCAAGGCCTACTTCTGGACTGCGTACTGTTGATGATGATGATGATGATTTGGTTGAAATCACTAAGGGTGGCACGATAGGCTTTGTCACAGGGCTGGAGTGTTTAGCTCGGGAAGGTCGTATTCTCTTCGGTCGTAATAAAGAAGTCTGATACATTTGTTTCAGACTTCTTAACTCCGCTAAAATGTCTAACAGTACCGTGACCGTTTGATTTTCACACCCTTGTTTCTTTGCTGCTGCTGATTCTTCTTCTTCTTGTTTTTTTTCTTACCTCTTCTTCTTGCTGCTGTTGCTGTAGGAGAAAAGCTTGTTCCGCTTCCTTTTGATGTTGTATAAATTTCTCGAATTCTTCTTTCTGTCTTTGTCTAAAATTCTCCACGTGTGGTAATGAAGAAGGTGACGAAGGTTCCGGAACAAATTCTTGCGAGGTAAGAAAATCCACAAAATCCCAATTCACCTTTTCTGAAAGTAAGTCCGGGTTCCCTTGGGTAGTCTCCACCGTTGGTGCACCCCAATTGATCGTTTTCTGAGTTTCCGTCATGTTGAAAAACTGTCGCATGATTGACTGTGCACAGGCGATATCGAATCTATATAGACTACGTGACGTCACAGACTGCTCTCTTCGGATTAGATGTGGGCTGACTGAATTTTGTAACGCGTGTTTGGATTGGTCAATGAACTCAATCCGTTTCAATCCTTCCTCCCCCTATAAATAAGCGCAGTTCACTGCATTGATTCACCTGTTCTCGGCGCCTCAACATGTGGACCGACGTTGAATCTTCCACCCTTGTGTCAACGATGATGTTCAGGACGGACATGTCGATGTATGTCCGATCCGAATGGACAGTTGTCCATAGGACCGCCACCAGCCTATGGATACGTAGGATTTACGTGGAGAGGCAAGGATGCCTCGAAAGAGTGCTAGTGTACGGACCTACCATGAGACGAAGCCTAAGACGAAGAAGATGTTGCAGATGCCCTTTATGTTAAGGGCATATTAACATAAACCCAAAGGCCCTTTTCAGGGCCACTCCAATCTATCGAAAAGAGATAGACTTTCAATTGCCTACCCCTGTTCCATTTCCATAGACCCATCAGGTCGGAACCATATTAAAATAGGGTCCCGACCCTGTTCCATTTGACGCTCAACAGTTCCCAAATTCCCATGTTAAATTTACATAGACCCTATATTGACCCAGGGTTTTTCTCCATGTTAAATTTACATAGACCCTATACAGACCCAGGGAAGTCTGTAATGCTAATTCCTCATAGACCCTATATTGACCCAGGGTTTTTCTCCATGTTAAATTTACATAGACCCTATATTGACCCAGGGGTGTTTTTAATGCTAATTCCCATAGACCCTGTAGTGCCCCACTTCACTACTAGTGTTCGTAAATATTGTTTGGATCATTTTTTTTCTGCGACCTAACACACGAAATCTATACTGTATGGCAATCTTTGATAAAAATTATTGTGCGAGCTGTAAACCTCCTAAACTTTACATAGAGACGCATCTTCAACGTTGTCTTGTACGAATTGTATTGGCAAAAGATGTTTATATTGCAATGTATGATTTCGGTATATCGTTTTGCATTAGATGTATTAGTACATTCAGTTTGTTTCATAAAGCATGCAAATGATACAATCGTTGTAATGTAATGAAATACTAGTAAATAAACATGTTCTTGAAATTTTAATAAAATGAAACAAATGTGAAGATGCATATGTCTCCTGTTTTGAGACTAAATACCGAACTCTACAAAACTTAACGAAATGAGAATACTTATACAAAATTAATCACTCGAAATTTAAGAATATTTAATAATTTTGTTTGTCAATAGGATATTATCTGTTCATCCACTTATCAATGAAGGAGGATCTGATTAATGATCTCTTTCCGATTTTTGGTCATCTTTAAATTGGATTTAAAGAAAATATCCGTGTAACATGTCAATCAGATTCATTTTTGGATTAGAATTGTGTAAATAATAACAAAAAGTGTCTTCATGAAACACCTCAGTGTCTGAATTAACCTAAACACAAAACTTAACCAAGGTATTACGTGGGGACGTATCCTGGGGCTGAAAAGGGTACACAACATATTACTACCACTAATGTTGAAATCTTGCAATTTGTGGGATACCGAAGCTCGGAAGTGAAAACCAATTACTTTGAAGACTATCTTGTTTTCAAAGTTTTATCTCCAAATCGGATACGAGCCATTGTGACAATCCATTCAGCCAACGGAAATAAGAATTCTTTGTCGTCTTGGCTTATTGGCTCTGAGGCCTTTACTTTCCAACCAAAACCTTCAGCTGTATTTCTTTCCTAGAATTTAGTACTTTGACTTATAAAAGGGTACGTTTCCGATAGATAGGAGATAGTTCTAGGTCCCAGTATGCTTTTCTATGCTATTTTTATAGACCACAGAAAGCACTGGATATAGTATGAACCATTCCATTTACGAAAAGTTACGAACGTTTCTCCTAAAGAAATGTTTAATTGATCAGAATGGTATTTTCAATACCGCGTCTCTCACGTTTGTTGTGGACATAGCGAATATCACCTTCATTCGTTTGCTTCTTTGAAATTTTCATTCGTTACTCAGTAAATTCGCTCACTTTATCATCTTTACTTTCGAAAAACGAAACAGCTGTTTTAGTTCATCCACAAACAAATCTAATAAACTAAAACCTAAAGTCTACTACATGAGTGTACATGTTTTGTTTGCAAAGTAGTTCCTAATACACTATACTGTTTTAGACAGCATAAAGGAGTTCATTATCACAAAATGCTGAATGATTCTGACGATGTATAGTTAAAAGAGACAAATTTGAGTATATAATTATGATATTAACAAATCAAAGTGAAGTACATTAAAAATCAACGTTTTCGCCTTATTTTATTGACTGCTCGGTACATTAGAAGAATATAGATCGACTTGTGACCTTTGTATTTCCCGCGAAAGTACCTCTTCAGCAACAACTAATTTTCAATAATTAGATTTTGACAGTTTTTGAAGGACTGGATAAGGTATATATATTCTGTGGCGTACGTGTAAACAAGAATATATAAGCTTAAAGTTCTGTTGGTGCTTACAATTTTCCTACTAAGTGATAGAGAAAGAAATAGGTCTCTCTCGCTTGCACTGAAATGTGTATTTACTAGTTTATGGAAATATGGTTCTGTCAAAATAGGTATGTAAATAATATAGACAATAGGTTTCCTTTTCCGAAATAGGCAGTGAAAAGAATGAAAATACCTGATTTAAAATATTTGTGCTTTTGTTTGCTTGGTAACGATGGTTTTAGCTAAACATATAACAAAAGAAAATTATTTAAATACAGCTATGATATCCTGATTTTTTGTGAATAGAGTATTGTTTAATAAATGAGAAATATTATAGGATATCCTAAAAATTTTGGATCTTCCCCAATCGTTTCCTCGTATGGTGACCTATGTTATTACCTAATTGTATCAGCCAATCAGATGAAGTCTTATACCTTCCAGTTTGGTAGGCTAAGCAGTATGGGTGAAGTGCATCAATGTATGCCGACCGATTCAATTCAATTTTAAATTTCGCATTTCCATCATCTAATTCAAAGATCAGCAGAACACGACCCCTAAGCGGATGCTGTCAGATCATCAAGTACGACAGTGGACATCTGATTTTAGGCAGATTGTGTTTTATCTATGACGAATATGTTGGATTTCTTATATAATTTTATCTTTCAAAAATGTGACGATTCCCAGAAGAACAGGTTTACAAATTATATATTATATATATTTAACTTGACCATACTCCACAATATGTCCTACTTAATGTAAAACAAACAAGGCAAAACTCACTTTTATTTAAATTAATTGTCAAATTCGCATCACCGATCAAAGAATTTCTGAATGGTTCCCAAGTGATCTTTCCAGGTGTGGTTGTAGATAATGAGGCCATCGATGTAATCCTCACACTTATCTAGACCACAATTTACCATGTTTATTTAACGCTGGAAAGTTTAGGTAGAACCTTTCATACCAGTGTTTTACTTTTATATTGATAAAGTCTATCTGGAGTTGCGACGGCCAAAATTTCCTTTGCTCTTTCCGTGAGTGCAACTTGCTTAAAAAATTCAAAAGGTGAAACTTAATGAAATATTTTGCATTCCCAATTGTGTCAATGCCGTCATCGATTATTGGCACTGAAAATGTTTGTTCCGGTGACACTGTTCACTTTTCTATAGTCGGTACACGTGCGGAACGTATTATCGGTTTTCGACACTAGAATCGATGGTGAATTTCAATTATTTGTATTGGGTTCTATGAAATCATTCTCAAGCAAATATTTAATTTCTTTTTCAAACATTTTTGCTAGAGAAGATTCGTCCGGTAAGGATATTGTTTCACATGTTTAGAATCTACGATTTCAACGTCATGGTAGCTTTATTTCTTCTTGTTTGCATCTGGATAAAAGTGCTCATATTCCAATAATAGCTGTTTTAGTTCATTATTTTCTTGTGGCTATAGATACAGACGTTTCTAGACAGAATATTAAATATTTCTGAATTCCGAAGATTTGTTAAACCACAGTCACTACAGTCCTATTGCATACCGTCATTTAAATCCTGATGGAACAGGTACAATTAAATTGACTGAATAGTTAACAGGGTTATCTCTAACAACAAACTCTTTTAACATATTTATATCCAAAGTTGTTTTTGTTTTCACCTCCCAGAAGTGTTAGTGATATAATATATAAAACTTAATCTGAAGATGATTTGAATCATGGACAAGAGAGCCAGAACTCTCTCACCAGGCTGAAAACTCCTTTCCTTTGTATTTCTCTCGTACCTCAAGTTCGTTTTCGACTGAGTAGATTGGCGATTTGTTCTTGCTAATTCACAAGCCTTCAACAGTTTATATTTGGAATCAGAGATATAGTAAATAAGAATAATTTCTTGTATATATCGTGGATTTCATTTTTAATAAGATTGACTTTTTATTCCAAACAAGGCTTCTCAGCTACAGGTGGATTAACCACAGCGTTATGTCCAGCTAGGTCATTGACTAGTAATAAATGAATAACCTCGATGGGTAAAGAAAGCACTATCCCGACTGTCACGAGTGAGTCCTGAGACAAATTCTGATTACAAATTTACACAATGGAGAGGAACATTGGCAAACCACATTCTACTCCCTGAATATTAGAAGACTCCTCGGATAAAGGCAAATTACGTGATAATAAAATAATATGAGAAACTCCCGTGTCCCTTAATATTTTGTTAGGGACAGCTTTGGTAGAATCATCAATAAGTGATATAGAACCTTTAGATATGAATGGTTGTTAATTCTCAATAACAAAACCAGACTTTGGTATGTTTTGACCCAAGAAATGTATTGCTTTCAATATATGACCGTGACCTTGAGTTCTTAGATATAAGATCATTTAGAATAGCTCTATCTTTAATATGCTGTTATTTTTTTTCAGTTTGTAGTAATATAATAATAAGTGCACGTAGGAAGAGATAAATATTCTGATCAGTCTCATAAGAAGTCTGATTCCTACAAGTTGTGCCAAATTAAGATTTGGAAGTACTTGTATGATAATCAGATGACCTGTCACCAAACATCTGCTGAGGAGGAAGACTTATTGACAAATGAGACTCGGCAAATCAAATTATACTCATTAGATGTGCGAGCACCATTTTCTAATGCTTGGACCTTTTTCTCACCAAGGTATGTCCCGACGTCACTATGGACGAAATTCTTGAAATGTTGAAATAATATGAGCCGTCTAAGGTTATCTTAATCTCGATTAACCTCCTTGGCTTGGCATCACCTATACAATAGTTGTTCTTTTTTCTTTGCAATATCGACATGGGTTTGTCCAGTTCTTTTCTACAGTTTCTAAACTTCTGTCGAATTGCCTCATGTACCAGTCATAACCCTTCAGGTATATTCTTTAACCACTTAACAACATAGTAATGAGCACTTTGTTGTACCGACAGTGAAGTGTAAACTTCACGAGCTTTGCTAACATGTACAGTTTGTATTTTTAAAAAATGTCAAGTTCTCACTTGGACATTTCTAATTTTCAGCAATTTTCTCTAAATGAGGAAAATAGTGGTCCATTTTTTCTCTTTAAAAGGGGTACTAACCTAATATTTCTGGAAACATCAAAACCTGACACTGCATATAAATGGGTGAGGGCGTGCTTTCCGCTTAGTAGTTCTAATTCCTTTACGTTCAGTTACATTTCTTTTTCTACTCTTTATCTTTGCATTTGCATTTGCATCTCTCTCTCTCTCTCTCTCTCTCTCTCTCCCCTTTTCTTCTTTCTGCATTGGATTTCTCTTTTCTGATTCCACGTTTGGACTTTCTTCATTTTTTAAAGCTGTTGCATCCTTAAAGCTATATCCATCTGGTGTTTTAATCTAAATTCTTTGAATTTCATTTCAGAGCTAGATATAGACTTAATGCAAAGCACGTTTATCTAACAAATTCTTTTCCACGAAATATTGGACCAATATAGTTTTATGTCTTCCCTCGTTAAAGAAGCTTCTGCTTCCGAAAAATTATATTGTCTGGCACGCTAAGGCCATTCGTTCTTACCCAAGGCCTCTAACCCTTCCTGGGCAGGATTGAAAATAAACAAAATTCTCCACTTTCGATAGTATTGTGTAAGCTTGCTGGTTTCACTGAACATTTCTCAAATATTGGAAATTAGCATGTCAAAGACTAAGAAAATCCCAAAACAAATTGAGTTTAAATTTCAAAACAAATTGAAATTTTCTGAAATATTTTAATGAAATTCCTATCCCGGACGAGCCCCTATCTTTCTTGTAAGCCTCCATAGTCTTAAACTAAGTAACAGAAAAGAGCAAAACCAACATATATTGTCAAATTGTACAAATAATTTATTTTCCTGAAATAGAAATTGAAAAAGAACTTATACTATTAAGGAATGAAATCCCAAATATTCTTAAAAGTACTAATACAAGTTCAAAAGCGTGGAGTGTTCTGAAAGAATTCTGTAGCGTTTGGAATAAATTCCAATTTTAAATGTGCTAATATACCACCAGTCTGCATAGTGTTGATGTGCTAACAGTCTGGATGTATAGCAATTATATAATCAGAAATGCCTTTTTGAATGAATAAACAGTAATTCCAAAATAGCGATTTAGTCCGAAAATAATCAATTAACACTTTGTTCTTTTAATGAAATACTCAAATTAAAAAATCCTCTCCAGTTATTACTGAACACAACTAAAATAATTCCACTAAGACTGATGTTAAGAGATACTATCGGATATTTATTAGTAAAAGGATTTAGAACGGTTCTTATCGGACAAAACGTCTAGAAAACAACAGTTGTGAAAAGTTTCCCTAATGGAATGAAAAATTATCATTAAATTTCTAAGACTATATTATCAATAAGGAAGGAAAGCAAAATAGCAATGTTAAACATGACTTGAAACGAAATTAATTCGAAAAAAGCTGTTTCATTGAATTATATCTGTCAAATGTTAAACAGAGTAACCGGATTTTGAAGATTTGAAACAAACAGATATTAAAAAACGTGCAATATAAATATTGCAGTTAAACATTTTCTTAGTTAAAACTTGTTAGGTAAGATATCTCCATAGAGTACGAATTAAAATTCTCTAACCTGTATGATAGTATTATTTGTATTAAATCGTAATTCTTTGTATGTATTATCAAGCATTCTCCTGTATAATTCAGGGATAACACTTTATATATATATATATATATATATATATATATATATATATATATATATATATATATATATATATATATATATATATATATATATATATATAGATAAGACATATGGTTTCTGAGTTGTCATCTGAGTAATTTTTGTCTGTAATATTTGCGAACCAAAACAAAAATTTAACAATAAAAGTGCTTAAGTTGCTAGTTGAAGCATTTAAGATCCCTATATTTTCCTTTACAAACTGAAAATCCCTTTAAATCTGAGGTGAAAACAAAAGCCTAAATTTCTGAAGGAAAACAACAGAAGCCAAATGGTAGTGCAAGTGACAGCACTAGGTACGCCACCCAAAAGTAGTTCGATATAGCTGTAATGAAAAACGAAATATTGATAATAGCACATCCAGTTCGGAGACACATACATTTCTTTCATACCTTGAAATCCTCACTCTTTTCGATTTCTTCATTTTTGCAGGTATGAAGGATCATCTCCGATACTTTCATCTATAAATATACTAGTACAGTGATAGAACATCACTTCACCCATAACTGTCTGAGGCTGTCTATGCCTTAGGGGGAGATATATTGTAGTAACAAGGCCCCAGAACCGAAAAGCATGCAAAAGGAAGAATGAATTACACTGTGAACAGCACAGAGATTTCGAACGACATTAAAACTGCTTACTTTTGTATCTTGTTGTCTGAATTATGTGTGGGAGTCACCGGAAATATTATCTTATTGATCGTCTTTAGGAAAATGGGCCCTAGGAGCAACATAGACTGGTACATCATCTCTATTGCCATTATAGAAATAATTGTACTTCTCACAACTGTACCTTTATACATCATACAAAAAACAGATTTGTGGTTGACTTTTGGATCAGAGTTGGTTTGCAAACTGAGCTATTTTGAAGTTCAAGGCCTCATGATGGAAATGTCTATATTAATTTGTATCATATCAATGGAAAGGGTTTATGCAATCTGCAAGCCGTCAGAAATCTATATACCGAAAGAGCGAGTAAAATATGTCATTTTAGCATCTTCGTTTGCAGTTTTCCTTGCATCGGCACCGACCATCATCATCAAGTGGAGTGTGTCCGATATATCCTGTATCATTGTACCTCCGTTAATCTTTGGCTCCGTCTTCTATGCCATGATGGTCATCTTCTTTCTTACAATCATATTATTTATACTAGTCTCCCACATCCGAATTGTCCTTCGAATATACAAAGCAGGAAAGAGAGTGACAGCAAACGAATTGAAGTCGAAGATGGCAAATATTACTACAGTGGATAAAGAAATGTTATGTTTCTATCAGCAAAATAAAATTACAGCAACAGTTTCAGTAGGTAGAAGGAATGGTGTACGTGATCAGGTAGAGACGGCTTCGCTTGTTCGATTAGGACACATATATGTCGATTTGGAAAATCCGCATGTGAATGTGTCAGAAGAAGACATCCATCTTAAAAAAGGCCTGGAAATAATTGCAAAAAATGCAAATATCAAAGACGACGTGGACACAAAACTTTCTGTAGAAAGGGGGTTTTGTCCATACATCTCGGGCTCAAAAACGCACCCTGTTCAAAACAAGAATAGTGATGTATGCAAGATTCAGTATCGAACTGGAAATTCTGCACCAAACGACGAAAGCAGAATATCGGTAGAGAAGATCAAACCAACTTCAGAAAATGAAGAAGTTGGACCAGGCAACATTCCCATTGATGTGAACATTGTCACAGAGGTGCATTTAAAAGGGGAGGTGCAAGAACCTCGTCTGGGACCATCGGAAAATAATCGGGAATTTCCAGGATTGATAGAAAAGGCCTTTACGAGAGATATTCATCATCGGAACCTTAACACAGTAGGTGACAACCCCTCTGAAAATGATGGACAGAAGAGATCGAATGGCCCTGGAAAACCAAATAAAGATATCGTAATTTTAGATCGAAAACAGAATCCAGGAAAGCCAACTACCTTATTTAGCAAATCTAGGGACCAAAAGGCGAACCCTTTTTCATCGCTTAACTCTCGTGCTAGAAAGTGCACAATACATACGACAAAGCTAGTGTTCCTTTTAACGATATTTCACTTCAGCTCATGGATTTTAGACTGCACCGCGTTTATTCTGAGCTTCGCCTTTCCGGGGAGGTTTCTCGTTATCACTATGTTCCTCAAACCTTGCTACCTCATTAACTGCTGTGTAAATTCTTTCCTGTATATTGGCTTCGACGCAAAGTTTAGAAAAACACTCTACAGACTTTTTTGTGGTAGGGATTGAGAAAACATCATTTCGTGAAACCTCTCCACGCCTCTCATTTGGATCGATATATTCTTTCACTGCAGGTATTGGGTGTATAATGAAAAGGTGTATAATAAAAATAAACTATAGTAAAATTCATAAAGGTCATGTATGCGTATTTACTCAAATTAAATTAAATATAAATTGTTGTTTTAAAATATAATACTAATTTTGCTTAACCAAAGTCTATTCAATCCTGATTATTGCATAATAAACACCTTAACTGTTATCAAGAAACTTCCAGACGAAAATTATCGATCACTATTGACTTTTACAATGATGGCCGTGTACTAAACATCGCCAAGAAAGGAGCACGTAGAATCGAATTGTCACAATATAGGGTAGTACGAACTTGTTATCAACATGCGTAGTTTTCATTGTAACACGCAACGCAACTGCTACTATTAAATAGATGTCCTTATGATACTTGCTGCTAGGTAGCAATATTTAATAAACTGGCACTAAAAAAAATTGTTTTTAATTTCTAAATTAATTCATATTATGTTTGATTGGACCCTTAAACATGTAGTTGAAAAGCTAAAGTTACTCACCAGGAGAATCAGTAAGCATTATGGTTTGAATACATGACCTTTATGGTTTGAATACATGACCTTTATGGTGTGAAGACTACAAAGCATCCAACGTCCTGCACACATAGAAGAGTTGTTTCAGAATAGTTTGAAATGGTTTGGATTACTAGTATTTAGTAAAGTTTTTGAAACTAACATAAAGTGCTTGTATTACTGTAGTTTGCTAAATAACAAAATCTATTAGCAATTACTATTTTGTACTCGCTTATAAGAAAGTCAATCCGCAAACAACAAAGATCCTGATCTGCCGTAGCTTAACGCGCCTGCAGGTCAGGTTTTATGATGTTTGTTCTACAGATTACGAACAACAAACTGCACAGACCCAGATCTGCCGGCGCATTATGTGACGACATATTTGGGGGTGTGCATTTTGCAGTTGGACTTGACTTTTAAGCGAGTACATACCGTAATCTAGGTAATACTATCAGAATTATTTATAATGTACATATTTATGTTGTGTTCAATGTATGCTTAAGGTCAAAATGTCAATTGTGTAATGACTTTAGTGTGGACATAAACCTTACAAATTACTTCGTGACTAACAGATCAGGAAATTGACTTTATAGTATATGACGAATTTTTACTAATGACTTTAAATGTGTCTCTCATGTCTATCGTTTTTTATGTTTTCTGACCAGTTAATTGACTAATTGTCAAATCAGAAATAATCACAGAAATCATTGCAATTTTTATTCAGACTTAAAGATTTTATACGTAAAATGTCACCACTTCGCGAAAATTAGTCGAAAGGCAGTACAGTTATACCAGTTTAAATTTTTACGAGCTATATAGTCACAGTGGCCATAGTGACAGATTATCAGTTCTAGGCTGCTTTGTCGTGTTATATGGTAACAGTGGCCATGGTGACAGATTATCAGTTCTAGGCCGGTTTGTAGTGTGATATGGTTACAATGGCCATGGTGACAGATTTTAAGTCAGATAAGTTTAGCATCTAGTACCTTTTTTTGTATTGATTATTTCCTAGCTTGCAATGCGTTAATGTTACCAATGTGTTAATGCATCCTTTCGAGATATAGGTTTCTTTTATACCGTAAGTTTTGCATGCATAGGTTCCTCCATTTAGATGATAAGACATTATACTGATTCACAAGCATATACTTCATTTGCAATGTTTCTGGGACATAAATTTAAAAATTGATGACTGTATTCCGTTTATTCCACACCTCGTTCTGTTAAGGACATTTGCGTCAATTCCCTCCACTTCAATTCATAATATTTGTGTTTAACTATTTTTCTTCACTCTACTATATCTACTCTACCAGCTGGAAGGAAGTCTGAAAAACTTTTGTCTGAATGTCCAGATAAAATAGGGTGAAATTTGTGCATCTGCCATCTTTTTTATTAAATATATTATAATCCTCTATGTACTTGTTGTATCTGTATGTTCCAAATTCATGTGTCGGTGAAAACGTATTGTAAAATAATATTAAATAAGTAAATGTTTTGGTTTTGCAGCTATATTTAACTATTTCATTTATTGTTTTCATAAATCAAATTTTAAATGTTTCCGGAACTGCCATTAATTGGGTAGGAAGGTCTGAATACTCAAAGACTGCTTGCAGCAAGTTATTACAGATTCGTAGTTTGAATGTATTGGAATTAGATTCCAGCAGGCATTCGCTTTAATTTGGGCAACAGACATGCCTATGCTTACCATGTGAGTAGTTATACCAATGAGTAGTGAATGTCCTTCGTACCTGGATGAATCTAGCATGCTAAATGAAATATTCATTCAAGAATTAAGAAATATAGGTCGGCACTCAGAAAGGCTAGCCTTGCTACCCCTGATCGATAAATACTCCAGCAAAGCAGCAAGGGTTGATATTTCGATGGGGCCATGGCAGAAGATGTTTGAATTGCTTGAAAGCGACAGCTACTGCCCCTGAAACATTCCCTGTCGTCGGGATGGAGACATCTCATAGGTGAACAACAATGTGGCTGCATTACGATTTTGTGCCAACCACATCACGTATTCAAGCAAAGGCGTTAAAGCCCAAAAGGAAGAGTGAGCGAAACATGCACCTTTCATACCCAGATAGGATTACTCCTCCCCCCCCCCCAAAAAAAAAAAAACAGAATGGCGTGCGTGGTAGAAATTAGGATAGGGATTGTAATAGGTATATACACATCTGTCGAAGGCTTCAAACTGTAAACGTCTGCAACACTATGAAGTAGGACGTAGGATCAGGATGGAAGTTAGTCTTCGTAATGTATAAAACAGCCGATAGATAAAAATCGTGTTTGCCGAATATTTAATGTAAAACAGGCGAAGAACAAATAAGCAAATGTGATTTACCCCATACAGGAGGAAAATATTATTTCCAAAGCGCTGCAAACTTCAGTCGTGAAAGGTTGTACATGCACATCTCTACGCGTCCGCAATGGAAGGTGACAAAGCTGCATACATTAAGTTGTCCAATGTCTTGAAAAGTTTACTGGATAGCAAGTAACTGGAAATGTATGTCGGCATTCCTTGGCAGCTTGGATGAAGAAGCAGTGATTTCTTGACCTTCCAGCCATATAGAGAAACAAGACAATTTTGAACCCAAGAATAGTCTTGCTTTCGAAAATAAAGAGTTTGCCTTTCGAAACATTTCAATACTAAGAACCTTATAAATACATAATACACTTTTATTTAGGCCATTCTTTTCTGTTTATAATTAAAATTATGTATAGCCATATTATAAGTAAAAATAGTAAACTTCAATTTTCCCAAACGTTGTCCTAAATTTTACAGCCAGTGCAATAGGAAATAGCTCTATAATGACATGTTGTAAGAGGACGAGCTTGATGGAAAGGCACCAGGGAACTAGAGAGAGTCATTGACAGCGTCAAAAATAAGCGATACCGCTCCTTCAACGTACAAACAAATAGATAATCTTGAAAGAAAGTGTTCTTCCTGAAGCATACTTTTCCACTGTATGACTGTATAATTCAAGCTAGGTATGAAGATAAGTCCTTAACATTCTGAGTATGATTCTTGATGCAATAGATAAGTTGATCTAAATTCTCGTTAAAGCATAACTGGGAACAATAACTGAGCAAAGCAAAGTAAGGCGTATATTTATAGGTTACTGCATTTGTATGGGAAAATATGAACGAGTTTTTTTGTTGGATAGAGTACTGCATGACCTTGGGAATGCGGTATATCCATCCGACAAAACGAGTTCATATTTTCCCATACAAATGCAGTAACCTTTTTATTATATGCTCATTTTCTTATTCTACCTAAGGATTAATTATATAAACAAAATACACTACAAGAAACAAAGTAACTGAATGTATGCCGTATTCCAAACTAAATACACAAGCGCAGATTCATCATTACACAACAACAACATTAAGTTTCGAAAGAAAATGGCGTTTTTGTCTACTTAAAATTGAAATTTGGAATCATATTGTGTATGAATGCGCAATGCAACAAGTTTTCCATTTGATCTGGAATGAATAGATTTTTGGTATTTTTGTCGATTGTACGAAATTTCGTGATTATGGACTGGATTCATCTGTGCAAATTGTACATGAAATACATCGGATTGAAGCAGCGCGGGAGAAGATGGTTTACATCTGCAAGTGTGTTTGTTCTGTCGTTGACTATTTGATATAATGTGGGAAAATTATGAAGTATTTCAATTGTAATTTTCAAAAAGACGCTATTGAATTTAATGTTTATTTCATTTTGAGTGCAGTAAGGAGGATGTAATTGCACTTGGAATATAGTCGAAATTACAGTACAATTTCGAAATGTGTAATCAAGCTTGAGAACTCATGAACTGGCTCAGGTAATTCGGACTTGCAGAACTAAGAAAGTACATTTTGAGGAAATTCAGAATGTAAAACTGTAAGTATATATTTTGCCATTCTTATGACCAGCTAAAGGAGACAGTTTATGCCTTTATAACTTGCATGTTATTTGTAGGTACCAAGCAATTTGATGAAATCTGGCTTCTATCGCCAAAATCCGAAACATTGTATCAAAAAAGTTAACGCTGATTGTAGCAAAGCGACTGGTATGTGGCAGTCCATGAAACATCTGCTTTAGTTCATTCAGAAACAAATTTAATCAACCAAAACGTAAAGCGTCTGCTACACGAGAGTACATGATTTGTTTACAAAGTAGCTCCTAATACACTATTGGGCACACGTGTCCTGCGCGTGAGTGTAATATGAAGGTGTGCAATATCGTAAAATATTGAACGATTTTGACAATGTAAAGTTAACTGAGAAAAAAATGAGCATAAAATAATATTAAAAATTTCATCTGCCGCAGTCGCACGTTTTGGACAATAAAGTTGTCAAACACTCTTTGCATTGTTTGCAGTTTCTGAAAAGGTGGGACGAGGTTACGTCAAGATGGGATCAAAGGTAATACCCAAAAACTGCATAAATGTAGCAGGAGGGAAATTTTGCCTTCTACTGAAGGTGCACACGCATCTCATACATCTCTAAAAGCGTACAAATATAATATTGTCTTTACTAGAAACAGGAAATCATACCGGATGTGAACTATCAAAACACACATAAATTTATTCAACCGCTTTGTTGTTGTTGTTGTTGTTGTAGGGTTTAAAGCCATTTTTCAGCACAAGATAGGCTATAATTGGTGGAGGAAGAACCCTGGAAAACCCCGGCAAGAACCACCGACCCACGAGAAGCTACTGGCAGGCTTTCTCACGTACCAACGTTAGTCGAGCCTGAGACTCGAAATCACGCAGACAGAGGTGAGATGGCAGTGATCTGTAACGGTGAGCGATTTAGATCACTCGGCCACTCTGGGCCCCTTTCAACCGCTTTAATAAATTCCTCAGATACGCGTTAATACCTATTGTGAAACATACATCATAAAAGTATTTTCCTAGCCAAACCATACGTACCTTTGCCAAACTTTTGATTATATCAACCTCATCTTGACTACTACTTGAAAACACTGTAGCTGATTCGGGGTCTATGCATGATCAACCAAGGCCCATTTGCCCTTAGGACAAGAGAAATGATGGATTAGAAGGAATTATCAAGAGACGTTTTGGGAAACCAATCCTGGGGATGAAAATGGAAAATTGTTCAATGGATTATTGTCAAAACGTTCCACAATCATATTAAAGCTATTAATTTGGTTACCTTTCGGTCGACCACATCAGGCTGAGCGAGGACTCAAGTTATATTCGTGATGGTTAGGCCCTGTTTTTGTCAGGAATATTCAAGATCAAAGCCGAGTCAGAAACCCTAAAATAAATATTGCTTTTTCTCATGAGAAAAGAGGGCTCAAATTATATTCGTGATGGTTACGCACTGTTTTTGACAGGGATATTCAAGATGAATGTCGAGTCGGAAACCCTAAAACAAATATTGTTTTTTCTCATGAGAAAAAAAGTGTTTTTTATATGAATTTCCAATTAACTGGAGTTGAAGGGAAATGGCACTTTATTCTAATTGAATGATCTGCATTAGTGATGCTAAGATGTTAAATAGGTATAAAGTTGTGACTAGCGCTTGAAACAGGTTGTCTTCTGGAGTCTGTACCATGTGAACGTTTGAGACAATTACATTAGATTATAGGATGGGAGCCCCTACAGAGTCAGTATATTCGAGGGGAAGAACAATGTGAGCAGGGGAAATTAAAAATTAAACTTCCTACAGGACTAAAGTCGTTGTCTTGATTGTTTGGCATGTTAGGTTTGATCAGCTGACTGGCTGCGAAAGGACACCCGTCAACTCAGCGATCAGAAAGAGATCGTCACCTCGGACGTTCCAATCAACCTTTGCAGAGGCCTTGAGATGGAGAAAATTGGGATCATAATTATACAGTACTCCACCCTGTGTAGCAATGTTTCTGACAAGAGCCATGTAGGAAGTCAACCTTCTACAGTTGAAGTCTTATGTTTGATCGTTTGGACGAGAGCCTGATGAACTATTGCAAGTTAAATAAACTCAACCCCTTCTTCGAAAAATATAAACTATTCCATATTTTCTCGCTCATATTTTGTGAAACTTGAGCTTGATATGATGTCGTAGAGGAAATATGCAATGGCCTTCTAGAGAGAAAGAGGCTATTTGGATGCAAAACCCCAACAATATTCAGCGAGGTGGTTCTGCACGTATCTGAGAATGGAAAATAACATGTAGTATGAAGTAAACTGTCCTTTGCCGCAAAGGTGCTAACACAAATGGAGGACCTGGTACTGAGCCAAACACTTCGGGAAGCACTAGTTGTCCAGTGGTTCAACCAAAGGCACTCTCAGAATAGGGCGGTGATTCGGTTGTTGGAAGCGCTGCAAATGCAAGAAGCAAGCCAGTCCTCCTTAAATATTTATGACAGTTTCTCTCACAGCAACTGTATTCGGGATGATAAGGGCAGTGATATCAACTGCAGCAGGGACTCCATCACTAGTTGTTTCACGTTTGGGAAATTTCGCTGCCCCCTGGACGTCTTTACTTGTCTGTGAGGGCCGTCTCTAACCCACTTTCAAATCACTTGCAACAGCTAAACAAAATATAACAATACTATTAGAACTTCAAGATAAAGACAATGCAGTAGACCATATTACGTTTGAACTTGAAAAAAAAGTAGGGTTACTAAACAAAAGCCAGAATCCCGATCTTCTTAAAATCTTAAACGTAAAAAGTATAGATGCTTATGTCTGTATGTTATTGTATTATGTACTACCTCATGCGATATTAATATTATTAGATTCACATAAAATACAATTTAAAAAAGGGGAGGAATAAAGTGGTTTTCTGGTGTGAAAGCAACTAAATTAATATAACACACTCTTATGAATACCATGATTTCACATCCACACAGAAACATATCTATCCCACAGCCCAGAAGTTGGCATTTGTGGTTTTGTTTGTTTTTGGGGGTATTGTGGGGGGTTTTGTTGTTGTTTTTTGTGTTGTTTTATTTGTTGTGGAAAATTAAGTCCTTGAACAAGTTATAATTATCCAACTGAGCTGAAATTATGACGATTCAACTATATAGCAACTGATGATTTTATTAAAAGCTGAAGTCGCACCTTATGGAAGTTATGACTAATCAGCTATGTAACAATTGGCAAATTTGTACAAAATATGAATTAAGCACTTGGCGTTCTTTAAAAGATATTGTACAACCTCTGACAAACCCCAATAGGACGTACGTAACCGGGGCTAGGCATATATATATATATATATATATATATATATATATATATATATATATATATATATATATATATATATTGTGCAGTTGAGTCATCAGTCCGTCTGCATTTCTGAGAGGGTGATTTACTCTTTGGCTTTGAATGTTTCAAAAATGTTATAGGCAAGTGGATCTTTCCTTACTTCTGTAAAGAACGTAGGTTTTGGACCAGTTAGTGACCCTTTTTCATATACCATACTTACTGAATACACACACTTCGATTCAGGGGAAATTTCATAAAATACCAGTACTTAAATATATTCAGTTTTACACAGAAAGTTCATTATTTTACATCACTTGCAAACTCTCTTTTTTTCTTTACATAAAATAATGATGCATTAAATTCAAAGGTGATAATCTGAGCTTTTATTTTGAACAAAACGAAGATTCAATCTCTTCGTAACATGCAGACAAGCCTTCTAAGGAATCATTTGGATGCTTTTTACCAAAACATTCTAAATCATATTGTTCTGTTTTCTTCTCTTCTTGAACAGTAGCAATAAATCAGAGTGATAACAAACATACAATTCCTACAAAGTGCCCCAATAATGAAAATGTCTCAACTACAATATTGTAACAAATTGTAATTCTTCTAACTTTGCGTCATATTCAAAACAGCTGATACTCTGTCATATGTTTACCGGTATCTTGTAAATTGATTGTTAGTTTTATATTCAGATTTACTCAACAAATTCACCAGTAAGTTAAAAAAAACAACTTGTAAGTCCCTCAACTTAAAACTGCTCCTTAAAAATATTATTATATAGGCCATCTTTTGAAACTCTGAAACTGAAATGGGTTGTCGCTAAGTTTGGTATTGTAGATGATTTACATTGTGGAATGTCTCTTGAGAATTAAACATCTAGTAAAGTTTTCTCCAAAAGTGGAGCATTTCTAACCATGACCTGAATCTAGCATGAATCCATAATACAAGAAACAATATACAAGTTCATTTTACATGACGGTCAATGCGCCAGCAAATGACACAAAAAAAATCCAACAGTTTAAGGCGTTTACCTCTTACAAAGGGGTGTGCGAGGGTTCGAGTAACCCGTAGCAATGCTCTTCTTTGTTTCCCTACTAAGGTGCCATGGAGGCAATGTTCTTCAGTGCTACCTCCGGTTTCCTATAGAGAAAAGTTTTATATCAGCTGGTTGTCATTTTCCCTCTTCCCACCCCCACCTTTACAAGTCTTGTAAAGAACTGCCCCTATTACACTAAGGTGAAGGTGAAATACTATGAACATTTCAGCTGCAAAAGATAATCTCAAAACGGTTTTCCACTCACCTGCCCCCTTGTATCCAGCCACCCGTCACGTGCAAACACTGACCTTATAGGTCAACTTGGCTTAACCATGATCTCAGACACATTCTCGATTTATTTGACAGCTGTTCCTTTGATTATTTACCATATGATTTCAAATTTACACATGGGTAGTTTCCTGTAACATGTCTTATTCCATTTTATATAGCAGTTTGTTTTCTGTCTAACAAAGAAAAGTCTATTTACTCCAAGCAATTTATCAATTCCTATCAGAGAGTGCAAGTTCTTAAAAGGGTGGATCATTCTTTTCTACAGAGAGAATGCTTGCCCAAGACAAAATCATTCTTTGCTGAACTTTCACCAACTGAACACAATTGTACAGGTCCTGTCCATTATGGATTTAAAAATAAGAAAAAAATTACATTCATGGGGTTGAAACACTAAAATATATAGAATGTTTGTTAGGCTTAGCAACACAGTTTTCCTCTGATATTGTCATGTTTTCACCTGGTACATATGGAATAATCTTAACCATGCTAGACAACTTAATTTTATCTTAAAGAAACTTCCCAAAAGGAAACATGTTATAGGCCCAGGGGTGATCCCCAACACAAGCCTATACACTGGTCATCGCCCAGTCATCAAATTTCTTACATGCATATTCGATAAATCGTGACAAGAGAGCAAAGTACCACAAGACTATCAAAGAGCTAATGTTGTGCAAATATGGAAGAAAAATGGATAAAAGAAAGAATGCATCATATATACAGAGCCATATCCCTATTGAGTCTTGTACGTAAAATGTTTGCCAAAATATTAGAAACGAGAACAAGTGTAATAATAGAACCACTACTCAGTGAAGTACAATTTGGTTTTCGAATAAACAGAGATTGCATTGATGCAATATTTGTGCTAAGAAAACTCAATGTAATAACCATAGATTCGCGACAAGAACACAATTTAGCATTTATCGATCAAGAAAAGGCCTTCGACAGAGTAAAGAGAAGAATGTTGTGGAAAGTGTTTGAGGACTACAGAATACGCGGACAGCTATTAGATAATATAAGATCAATATATAAAGACAGCAAAAGTGCAGTAAGCACCACGACTGGTCTGTCAAACTGGTTTGCAATAACGTCTGCAGTGCGACAAGGATGTCTATCTCCCGTTTGTATGTATGTAGCTAACATTATATACTTTATTTCATACGAAGTATTTAAAACTAGTTACGTAGCTTTAGCTACTTTTAATGACGCTCACCTGAAAATCTATTTTTTGCTAGGCCAGCATATAGGATAAAATTGACCATGCTGTGTGGAACGAACTAGCATAATAAAAAAAGCTCGACATCGTACGCGTGCGTCTTTGTGTGTCTCTTTGTCTTTGTGTGTCTCTCTCGAAATATTTTGTATGGTGTGTTCTCAAAAATGGATTGACCTTAAGTTAATATGCCTTTGTTATATATCTGTTGCTGTTGTTGTTGTTTGAATTTAGAACAACTACGCCAGGCACAGCAGAAGACAACAAGGGTTTCGTTTTTTAAAAGTAGTTCCGAGCGCGTGTACACCTTGACTGAGATGACTGGTCTGAGATGACTAGACTGAGATACGAAAAGTAAGTTTAGCAAAACAGCTACATTTCTCTGTCGCATGGGTGAGAAATATGGATCAAATCACAAACGAAATAAATCCACAACTAGAAGACCTAACGAACTGCTGTTCGCTGATGACCGCAAGTTACTTCACTCTACAGAAAAAGTCCTTTAAACTCATCTTTCACGCCGTAACACCACCTGCCAAAAGAAATATAAAGGTGAAATACTATGAAAATCAACGTAGCAATACGATAAGAAGATCAACGTACGCAAAAACAGAGACCATGGGGCTAAGCAAAACACAAAAAGAACTAAACAATTAATATTAATAACACAAGGTTAAGGCAAGTAAACGAATTCAAATATCTCGAAACTCTATTCACAGAGAATGGAAGAATAGACAGAGAAATAGAAACAAGAAATCAGAAAGCCAGTCATGTAAATGATCAATTAACCTATGCTAAAACACCTAAATATCCCCATGGATACAAAAAGACAAATAATAAATACTATATTCATCCCAACTATGTGCTATCACTGCCAGACGTGGGCACTAACTAAACAAGAAGCACATGCCAAAACTCACCACGAGTGAAATAAGATGCTGAGGAAACGGTAAACAAAACCAAAAAAGGATTGGATAATAAACGAAAAGATCCGACAAATAACTCGAACAACACCTGTCACAGACTACATTGAGACACAGCGAATTAAATAGTTTGGACGTCTCTTCAGAATTAACCCCCAAGCAAAGGAAGACAAAGGAAAATATGGATAGATGGAAAAGCGAAGACACCGCGAAAACGCAATACGACAAGTCAAACCTCTCACCTAGCTCTAGACCGGAAACTCACCATGTAACGCTTTAGGGCACAAACAGTATGACAAGAAGAGGACTTGTGTTGAGACAAGCAGTTGAAATACATCTCTAGAACCAATCTAAACTTCTTAATATCTCTCATGTACATTTTCATTCTATTTACAATAATTTTGTACACAATTTTGCATATGACTGTTCCAATAATGCCTCATGTTTATCTAGTAAACTGATCACATCAGTTTATCTAGACTGTTCTTAGTTCTTCCCCATTTGTTGCTTCTATATCAGTATCACCAGAACAATATTAAAAAATGTTAGGAATTAAGTCTGTTGTGGTCAGGCTAATACTACTTCTAACGTACATTATTTGCCTAAATGTACGGTGGGGTTTTGTTAAAATTTCACACTTTAGACAATCCGTTCCTATGAGACAGTTGGCTTCCGAATGGTGAAGCTTTACCATTTACAACTAACGTAGTATCTCGCATCTACTCACAATGTTAGACTCCAAAATCACCTAACGTCAATTAGTAGCATTGCAACGGACTTTTGGCAATGTTGTGACACTATGATGGTGTAGGAAAAACAAGCAGCATCTGAGTTTCCACGCAATTTTAAATCTAGCAACAAATACTATCATAGCACATGACATACAAGTTACAATGTTTACTGTCATCAAGTAGTCATTTTTCAAAAAATGCATACATTATGATTTCCTTTATGCCACTTTACCTCATGGTAATTAAATATGCGATATGTAAAAAACGTCGGATAAAAACTATTTTGAATACAATTTTTAGGTAGATGAGGAGTGTTTTGTAAACGCGTGCCTCTAAAAAGCTACTAATTTAGATACTATAATGTGAGGTTTTTCATCTAGTATTGCTCAATAATGAAATATATGGATACATTTGAGAATTACGTGCTTGGAACTTCCATTGTTCTTGAAACCGATCTGAAGAATGCCAACGTCATGTAATGTACCAGGTGAATAAAATGACAACAGTCGGCTTTAAAGCATAGCTAGCCATCTGTACCTGGGTAGCAAATATTTTTAAACTTCAATAATTAAGTTGTTTAATACAGGGTGCTTTTGACACGTGAAGAAAGGACTTGCATTTGCAGCGTGAACAACATTTTGCTTTTAAATATGACTTTGCTACATGACAAATGCATGTCTGAACATGGGTCTTGGGTGCATCAGTTTATTTTGCTGTAAGGTTCTATGTACGTGACGAGACTAAGGAATAATTTTTGTTATCTATTCATTTCTTATAGCTATCAAAATACATGAAGCATTAAATTTGTGCATAAAAACTGTAACTTGCACCTTTATGTGTTTCATGTTACACTGAGCTATATTTCTTGTAACCATTCATAAAAATGCTTTCCATGTAAGCTAGTAAGTGTTCTCCAGAAAGTACATAATGTTTCGTTTTATGCTGTATTAAATCCAATTATACTTATTAGTCTGTTAATTGGTATGAATACGATACTTTGTGCAAGCCTACTACTAGCAATATGTCTGACATAGCACAAATGCAGGTAGTGGAATAATCCGACATCTCAAGGAATCGTAATTGTTATGAATGGGAGTTTAGTAAATATATGCAAGTAAGAGGCTTTAATTAAAAATTGATGAAACTGTTCACATTGCCGCCATTGCCAGAAAGTGACAGATATATATTGACGCGATCACAAAAGAGATATTAACTGGTAATCATCGAAAGCAATATCATAGTAATATTTCTAAGGACTAAATTAAGTCTTTATATAATTTAATGAATGACGACAGTATAGTGATTAAAAAGGCTGATAACTCGAACACTATTATTATTATGAATCAAGAAGATTATGTTAGAGAAGTTGAACGTCAATTCAATGATGAAAAATACTACAAACATATTAACGATGACCCGTCAATAGAAATTAAATAAAATATTTCAGCATGCATTAATGAGGTCGCTAAAAATAATAATTCCGTATATAAGGAATTTGATACTTTCCCTCTTAACATAACGTACACCTCAGTTCTACATATTACCCAAAACTCATACAAATCCTGACCATAATTTACCTTTAAATTATCTTGGACGACCCAATTTGTCAGATTGTAACTCATATACTGAAAACCTATCCAAATTTATTGATAGTGTTTTATAACCTTTAATGAAATCACTTCCTTCATACATTAAAGATACTACTGATTTCATTAAAAAGTTGAAGTCTATTCCACAGCTATCTGATAACTCAAGCCTGCTATCATTAGACGTAACATCACTATATACCAACATTCCGCATGCAGATGGTATTGAAGCGTGTAAATATTTTCTTGATAACAATCCTAATAATAGCACACTATCTAGTGAAGATATTTGTAAAATAATAAAACTTATCTTGGAAAATAATTATTTTCAATTTAATAACACGAATTACATCCAAATAATGGATACGGGAATGGGTAGTCCTATGGCTCCTTTATTCACTTCCCTTTTCATGGGTAAATTAGAAAAATATTTTCTTCAAAACGAAAAGTTTAGTCCATCAGTTTGGTTCAGATTTTTAGATGACATATTTATGATCTGGAACCATTCAACTGAAGAACTGAAACAAAATTATTGATCGCCTAAATCAGTTTCACCCGACGATTAAATTTACTTACACTGCATCTAGTACGCATGTTTCATTTTTAGATGTAAATGTAATAAAAAATATTGATAACACTATCTCTAAAAATATTCATGTCAAGGAAACTAATATCCACCAATATGTGGAATATTCTTCATGTCATCCCATGTCTTGTAAAAACGGTATACCATATAGCCAGACAAAAAGATATCGACGCATTTTTTCAGATCATTGTCAATTGCAAAATTCGTTGAATAAATTACAAACATATTTTCAAAATAGAAATTGATTCAGCGCTGAACAAAGCCCGTAATCTTACTCAACATGAAACTTTAAACACAGCAGAAAGTAAAATAGAAAAAATAAAATTCCTTTCACAATACTATATAAACCTTCATTACCTGATATAGGTCGTATAATTAATACATATTAAAGTCTCCTAAATTTATCAAATAAAAGCAGCGTAAAATCACTTTACAAAAATAAACCAATTATGACTTATAGAAGACCCAAGAATTTGCAAGATTTTCAAATTAGAACTAAACAGACAGAAAATAAAAAAGACAATTTTCGTCATCTAAATGTAACAGATGAAAGTACTTCTTTCAGTAGCGCTAATACAAAAGAGGTATTTTCTCTACTTGATAACACTAACTGCATATCAACTGATGTGATTATTTCATAACCTGTAAAAAATGTAGCATGCAGCATGTTGGACAAACACTTCAACAAGTTTCTTCTAATATTTCAACACACTTTTAACACCAGTAATCATTCTCTACTCAATTTTTCTTTCATGCCAATAGATATTGTGCATGGTGACATGAATAGACTCATAAAAGAAACTTATTGGATTCATAAGTTAGATACTTGGTATCCTAATGGCCTTAATGCCAATATACTATATAAAATTGTATAAAAAATGTTTTCAGATGATATATTGTATATCTTTTATAACAATATAATTATATGTATGACTGTTTGTCCCTATTTTATTTTATTATATGAACAGAACATTTTGATATATGTCAACATGAACTGAACAATTTCATATATGTGTGAAGTGTCGAATTTTGAATTACAGAAAATTTTAGTACGGTAGGACATCGACCTAGCTTCCAGCTGCAGGTCTTAAATTACCACGTGAGCGTCTATCGAATATTACCGTATTATTTTACAAATGCTACATGTTTGATTACTAGTGCATGAAATTCACAAATTGTAACTCACAGCAATCCTTGACCTACAAGATTATTCAAACATTACAAAATCAGATATAATTAGGTAAGTATCGTTAACTCACGATAGTCTGTAACGTCATAACAAACAAAGGAAGTTATTTTATATACCCCACGAAATCGTACACCCATGAACATTTGACTCGCATGCAATCAATTCTACCAATAAACTAATAACTTTTTTATTAAAAGGTAAACTGCATAATAATTCTAGCATAAACACATTTCCATGAATTGAATAAACGATACATGATATGGAAACCTAGTCATATCAAACACAATTGCATAAAACAAACAATCAAATAATAGAATAGTACGTGAAACTAAAATTGCGTACTTTATTGCTGTTCTCTTTCAGAACTTCCTTATTCCTGTTCTCTTTCAGAACTTGTGCGTCCTAGCACTAAACCTGTCTTTCTTTTTACAAGACAACCACCTGGTCCCTTTTCTTGTTTCACGAGGAAAGCACTAATCTTTAGGCTTCCACGGAGTCGACTAAGTTACCTCTTCTAGGAAATTTCCAGACTAAAGAATTTCGACTAGGGTCGTCACTTTAAAGTCAGATTGCTCTAAAGTGTACGCCATAATTTATTCTACCCAATCGTCACCCACTTCAAACTTCCGTTCCTTCGCCTTCTTGTTGTAGTACTTGGCTTGACGTCCCCGTGCGTCACAGAGATAAAGAGGATGACCTCCCTCGATATTATAGCCCGGAGGGAGTGAAAGAAGAATGGAATTTCAACAGAGGACTTACTTAAATTACACTAATGCAACCTAACAGCGTTTGGCAGTACCAACTTCTGAATTCCTCTCTAAATTTAGCTTGCTCGCACCAACAATGTGCAATTGCACAATCGAGACTTCCTTAATTATCTCTTCTCGCAAGAGTAACTAAAGGCAATATTTCTTTCTGAATCACTTTTAATTCAGCAACGACCACGCTATCGTAGCGATTCAGGTACGGAATCTTAATTTCCTACGATGTCATAACATACATTAAAGAAATATCAAACAATGGCATGCACTAATTACAAAATGCATATATATTGACTCGATTTACTG
Source organism: Sinohyriopsis cumingii (assembly GCA_028554795.2). NCBI lineage: Eukaryota > Metazoa > Mollusca > Bivalvia > Unionida > Unionidae > Sinohyriopsis > Sinohyriopsis cumingii. The sequence continues at coordinate 36,300,301 of CM068826.1, forward strand.
TCGTAATTTCGTGCTTAAACAATAACCAAATTTAACACTGTTATGGTACTCTAATTTCTATACAATATACTACTCAGCCTCTGTCACTCACACCGTTCAAAATGATCCCGGATGAGACCCCACTTTGTAACGTTGGCGGCTCGTCCCGAGGCACTTTGTAACATCGCCCTCTTAGAAAGAGGGGTGGTTAATTGGGTTTGGCTGGCGGTATCCAGAGGATGACCTCCCTCGATATTATAGCCCGGCGGGAGTGAAAGAAGAATGGAATTTCAACAGAGAACTAAGCGAGAATGCTGGGAAGAAATAAACAAAACGAACCCCCTTTGACAAGAAAATAACAAATTTAATCAGAACAAATTAATACCGGCAATTCAAATTCAAGTTATGTAAGAGAATTTAACAGGTGTGTCCAATTTGGATTTATTACATCATCATAACGAGAGGTGCAAAGAGCGCAATGTCCACGATTGATTGCATCACCTTCGTTCACTTTGACCGTACATCAACGTTTCCTAGTTCATCCTTCCTAAAATCTATGTTCTGCCCCTTCATGGACTTCCTGGTCCTTTTATTCTGTCCTCGTCATTCCTTCTTTCTTTTCCCGTACTCCTGTCTTCGGACTGTCTCGTCCTTCTCTCTGAAAATTGTTCCTTTAAGGACAAATTTACCCCATAATACTGTATACCTATTATTTAAAGGTACATACAATTCACTTAAAGTTATTCAGAGGATGTTTCTATACACACACCGCGTAAATTCTGACTTAGTACGGTAGGATATTGACCTCGCTTTCCAGCGGCAAGTCTTTAATTACCACGTGAACGACTACTAAGTATTACCATATTAATTTACATATGCTACTACATGTTCGATTACTATTGCATGAGATTCAAAAGAAATGTAACTCATGACATATCGTAACTACAAGATTATTCAAGCATTACAAATTCAGATATAATTAGGTTATTATCGTTAATTCACGATGATATGTATCGTCCTAATAACAAAGGAAGTTATTTCATATAACCGAATGAAATCCTACACATATGAACGTTTTAATCGCATGCAATCAATTCTACCAATGAACTAATAACTGTATAATTAAAAAGGTAAATTGCATAACAATTCTAGCATAAACACTTTCCATGAGACTGAATAAAATAAATTGTATCACATCTCTAGCATCAACACATTTCCATGAACTGAATGAACGATACATAATATGGAAACCTATTCATAGCAAACACATTTGCATAAAACAAGCAATCAAATAATAGAATAATACGTGAAACTAAAATTGCTTACCTTGTCGCTGTATTTTTTTCCTTCCTTCAGGACTTATGCGTCCTAGCACTAAACATGCCTTTCTTTTTACACGACGACCAACTGGTCCCTTTTCTTGTTTCACGAGGAAAGCACTAATCATTAGGCTTCCACGGAGTCGACTAAGTATCCGCTTCCAGGAAATTTTCAGACTAAAGAATTTAGACCTTAAACCTAATGTTTACTTTCTAAGGACTGTGTTAAGATACCCCGGTCAATTTCACTGCGTCGGAACTTGTGCGTCCTAGCACTAAACCTGTCTTTCTTTTTACAAGACAACCACCTGGTCCCTTTTCTTTCAGACTAAAGAATTTCGACTAAGGTCGTCATTTTAAAGTCTGATTGATCTAATGTGTACGCCCTAATTTATTCTGCCCAATCGTAGGCAGTGGTCCCTAATTTTTCTCAAAGAAATAATTCCTTTCATCAGGTTTAGACAGCTCAGAATCTGTGAACGACAGTGCGTGACAATTTCCCTTTGAGACAAATGATAAGTGGACATAGGTTCCTACCAAGCGGTTAGGGTTGGTAGCTCAAATGTTTACTTTCTAAGGACCGTGTTAAGATACCCCGGTCAATTTCACTGGGTCGGAAATATTGTTCCCTTGAAGTTTACACTAACATGGTGGGAGATGAACAAAGAAAGGTCGAAGTGACTCTTCACAGAGACTTTTCTGACTTAGATGCGATAAATTTTTGAAGCTCAATGCATTATACTTTAAAATTTACTGCAATTCAACATTCGACACTTCACGAAATGTATTATTGTTTGCCTGGTCGTTAATGAATTTAGGCACAATGGGCCCATTTCCATTATATGTGTAACTTATTAATAGGTTGAATAGATATATTACTCTGATGCCCTTATGAAAAAATGGCATAAGGCAAAAATGTTAGAATGTGGATAAGGCTAACGTGTTATCAATTATACAAATTGCATATTTGATTGACATCATTTATTGTATTATTGGCATCAAGATACAATTTCTTCCATCTGTCTATATATCCGTTCTGCATTCCATATATCCCTCCATTTTCGCAGACCGCCGGATATTGTTAGATAGAATCCATATAATGACAGATTGGGAGATTCCACAGGAACAACAGAATTTGTGCCGAAGTTGTTTTGAGCCAGTGTGTGATTTCCGTATTTCCACACCAGTACTTTTAACGGATTATATTTCTTTCATTTCTAATCTGAAATGACACGTTAAGAAATATGGCTTATCACGTAATAACAAAATCCGAACAGTTAGTTGAATCTTTTTTCCTCTTTCTTGTAACTATGTATAGTGTAGGTATTTTAATTTTATAAAATTAAATTTCGATGAAAAATGTATGTGTTCTTTTTAGTGTAACTTTTAGTAATATTAAGATCATATTTTTTATATTGCCTGGCTAAAAATAAAGGGTAATTATTCATATAAACTAGGCAGATAAAGTTTAAAACAAGGTACTTAAATATGGAAAAGTGAGAGCGTGTGAATGAAGGGGTGGAGATAGCCGTTCAATACTAGTAAAAGCTGATAATAAAGTACCATTAGGTTGATTTCTTAAAAGTTTGTTCAAGCACAATGGTGCAGCCATTGTTGCTGCTGTTACAGCTAGTGCTATAAGCCGGTAAATCAGCTGTAATACTGACTGAAGGTAAAGTGTCTATTTCACCTATTCATTAAAACAGGCAAATATTTAGACATTCTCGTTTTCAGACATCGGTGTAAATTTGATACACTTACTGGTATTTCTCGCGGCTGACGAGTTATCGACGGGTGATAGGTTCTTTTGGCAATATCCACATAAACTTTTCGGAACAATCCTAAGTATGTCAACTTGTAAATCAACGTGGAATAATAGCACAATCCTATGTCATGTGGCCATTTTGAATTTCGCGCTGAATATGACTGTTACCAAATATCTGTACGTGTCTAAACTGTACGCAGGTCTGTTCCGGGAATATTTACATGTAGGGAAATTGCACATTTTAATGATATGTGAAATCGTCCATCGGTATCAACACGGATTTATCAGGCAACTCGTGATGCTATATCAATGAATCTTCATCCAACCACAGTCGATTCTTGTGAAAAATTGTTAAAGTTACGTTAAAAATCATAATCACACACACACAAACACGCACACGCACACACACACACAGAATCGATTTTCTAACATAATTGACAAGCTACAGCGGCCGTAGCAGTCCGCGCGGGTATCAGTGGCAGTTCTGATTCATTAATTGGTAAATTAAAATAGTTATGAAATATTGACGACTCTTAGACTAACGTATCTAAATAAGCAACCGACTGTTAGATTTAGACTAGGCGTAGCTGAAGCAGTGGTTATATTCTTCTTTGTTAGAGTGTTTGTGTTTTGTGGTTATATATATATATATATATATATATATATATATATATATATATATATATATATATATATATATATATATTCTTTAACGTAGCTTTTACAAGTTGAGTCATATCGCTACGATGTCTGCAGTGTGGCAGTTTATAGGGATTTCTAGGACTGTGGCATCATGCCGCTAACACATAGTATCATGTCCCAAACAGACTCATTATCCTGAAACCTGGCCGACCAGTCCTTACAATAACGTCTTAATGCTGAGCATTACTTTCGAAGTCTTTGGTATGATTCGGCCGTGATCTTTGTTAGTTAGTGACAATCATAATGATGTAGGATATTAATGTTATTACAGATTAACTGAAATTTCCCTAGATCCACGGTGTTGTATGTTGGATTAAATACTTTATTATACGATGATGGCCATGAGAATTCAAGCAGCCCAAAACTGGCCGGGGACACGGCCCAGAGGTCGTACAAGTTTGAAGACCAGTTGTCCTGTTATTACAGTAACTAAATTCAAAGTCCAGTGGCCTACGTTGGCCTGGTCAGTGGCCTAGGTTGCCCTGAGTTTCTCATAAATGTGTAATGTTTTGCCCAACACATTGCCAAGAAAATCTAGCTACTTACAAAGGAAAAGTTTTTCGAATGTCACGTCAATTATCCAAATCAAGTATAACACAGGAGAAAAGCTGGAGTGTTATGTGGAGGATTCTTGAACTCAAATCCAACAAGAATAAACCGTGAACAAACGCGGGCTACAAAGACTTGCTATACTATTCAAAGTCCGGAGTAGAAGCTCCCTTACAGCAGAGAACGAATCATTCCTGTTACTCTACTTTCCACACCAACCAGTTAAATAAAAAAGTCAATTTAAAACCATCGCCTATGAAGTCAGTGAATCTTTAAAAATGAATACCTATAAATTGCACCACCTTCTCGTGCACAGTTTGTACAAGGTACATTAGAATCCCGTGGTCTGCGCCTAAGATGAACCCAAAAGGACGTACTCAGCACAGACGACCGACATCAAGCATGAACACATTGGGTCAATATACGTTCCAAACAACAACATAGTGGAATATATTTGTCCTCAGTAATT